>JAQFZY010001128.1:0-17864 GCA_034696285.1 Hypogastrura burkilli
TACGCCTGAGGGTTTCCTGAGTTTTGGGGGCTCCTCTGAAAGTCCGCATGATAATACCTTGTATATACCTACCTTAGTGCTAGTACTCTAAAGTGAGCCAAGGATTTCGGCTGGAATCGGATATGATTCCCCAACATATAATTCATTATTTTTTCTTATTTGTGTAGATCGAGGCTAAGTGGTACTGTTTCTACGGCAACTGTGCGTATTTTATAAATCATCTATTTAAGTATAAGTGCAACGGTTTGGTAAAAATGAGGTAAAATGCATTAACTTATAGCTCAGATTCAATCAGACTTTTGGAATAGTGATATGTGTTGAAGACGCGTAGGTACAATTCTTAATAATTGCAAACTGCAAACAGCTCTAAGAGCTATTTTATATTACTCACAGCCTATTCTTTCTATTGTGGAAAATCGTAGGCTAAGAAATACGGATTCTAGCTCCCATTAAAAGCACGCAAAAGTCGCATTTTAACTCCGACGGTCAATACGGTAGCGGTCATGCAGCCCCTTATTTTGGAGGTCTGGTAAAGAAATCCGGAGAAGCGTTTATTTATTTTTTTTTTTACAAAATTCTGCCCCAGGCGGGGAAAGTTGCGCGTGTATGAAAATTTTTTATACGCCAAAAAGCAGGCGCTGCGGTTGAACTTAATGTGTTGGAGTAGTAAATGATGGCACACTCGAAAAAATTGTTACATCAAGGCGTTCTTGCGCATGCGCAGCTCTGATAGGCAATAGCCACTCCGGACGATCTGTCCCAACGCGCATGCGCCAGAGCTCGATTATAATTACTTTTAAATTGTTAACGTTTAACGAAACCTAGTAATTGCGATTGATAATGGTTGCAGTATTTTTCGAAATTTGGAACGTCACAACTCACAACTAGCAACGAAGTGTAGCAGTAATAGTTTCTTAGCTTTTATTATTATTATTCCCTGACCAATTTACTTTTACCAATTTAGAAAATATATGGTGAATACTTGTGTCAATGTAATCCATGTATTTATAGTTGTTTAATCAATAGGGCAGATCCTCATTTGTTGACAAAATACATTTTACCACGACGGAGCTCCAAATTATTTTTCATCGTATCCGTGGCTCTCGTAGTCATACTTACTACTACTTACGTACGTCATACTTACGTAGTTTACTTCTACAGGTAAGCATATGTATTTGTCCCGCAAAAATACTTTGAATCATGCTGATTGATGTACTACAATTATAATTTATTTTTCCTGCACTCTAAACTATCTTTTTAATATATTTTCAGCTCCCCGCCTCAACTAATCAATATTTTTCAAATTCCAAAATTCCCTGAGTCCAGGCAACAACCTCAAAACCAGGATCCAGACACTAATCCGTTCCTTAATCTCACCGCAAGTAAATGGGTTGTTGTAGCTGGTTCGGGCCCAAGTCATAAAATTCGGAAGCTGAGCCAAATCAATGGCTGGAAAATCTTAATTCTGGCTGAGAATGGAACTCTACAAACTTGGGAACTGTCCCAATCGAATTCAATACTTTTGAATGCCTCCACTCAGTCCAGACTTCCTTACCGCATCATCCAGTATTTACCGAATAATGTATATAAGCGGAAGGTTATTGGCTATCTCTTTGCAATCGAACACGGTGCCAAGTTCATCGTTGATATGGATGAACACAGTATTCCCGATGACCCGGCTGGAGTTCTGTCTGGATTTGTATTTAGCCCAACCTCACGTGGGTTGATACTTCGTAGCTACAATGAAACCGTGATTAACCCATACGCTCATTTTGGACAGCGTTCTGCATGGCCGAGAGGCTTCCCATTGAAATTCGTCGGGCAGGTCCAGCCCAATTTCTACACAGCCTGCCCAATGCATACGCCGCTCATTCAACAAGCCCTTGTCAACGGAGAGCCTGACTTGGATGCCATATTTCATCTTACAAGGCCGAAACCTTATGCTCCTTTAAATATGGAATTCGACGGCCATGCTCCGCCACTCATATGCCCCGAATCCGTCCTGGCCCCTTTGAGCTCCCAAAATACGTTTTTCCACTATGACGCCTTCTGGGCCCTACTGATACCGGTATCAGTTGAGGACCGCGTGGCGGATATATGGAGAGGCTATTGGGCCCAGCCGTTGCTCTGGAGGTTGGGCGGCCATGTTGGATTCAACCCGCCGCGGAGCAACAGCACCCAAGGAAGCCCCACTCCTGCCTACCTACAGCAGTTTGGCGAGGAGACGAAGCTCTACAAGCAGGCTGGCTCTCTTGTCGAATTATTAGCTACTTGGAAGTGTACGGAAAATACACTGTATGAATGCATGGCAAGCTTAACAGGTGTAATGGCCAACAAGGGTATGTGGTCAAGTGACGAAATCCAGCTCCTGAAAGCCTGGATAGAGGACTTGAAAGCCGTAGGCTATGTAGAGCCTCGATTTCAAGAGCGATCGACGTGTTTGGATGGAGCCTCTCAAAGTGACGTCATTTTCAACGCAGTGACCATGGAAACGACGGTCATTGACCGGCACCGTGTTGAACTGCGGGAATTCTGCAACTTTACAATAACCTCGCCATCTCCACTTCCAACTACGAATAGTTCTGTCCCAGCCCCAAGGCTAGAGTACCCAGACACGCTCCTAGTAGTCATATTTAATAACCCGTTCTTTGAGAACATTTGGGTCCTCGACCTCATTTACAGGCCCCACTACCCGAACATTCTCTACTGTGGGAACACAGGGAACTCCACAGCCGAGATCTATACCGGACTATTCAAGAGCCCAGCCATGGCGCACGCCAAAGTGCCCCAGTTCTCGCTCCTCAACGGGCCCGATATCGGGTTCGGAAGCTTCACGTACGACTGTGCCCTCCGGGCCATTGACATGAGCTACGGGGTGAGTGGCTACCTTGTGGTTCAGGATGATTCTCTCATGAATTTCTGGAACTACGGGCACTTTGACCCTGATGAAATGTGGATTGAGGAGTTGAAAGGGAAGAAGGTCCTCCGGACGGACCTCCCTGTCAATTCTACGGGCTGGACTTGGTGGGGCTCAGTATGGGGGATCAATGCGACGCGCAGAGCTCTGGAACTCATGTATGGAGCCAATCAGAGCGTCGCGGTCCAAGACTTTGTGGGCAGGAGGGAGGAGTGGGGCTACAACTCTACTACGGCTGTGGTCTGTCAGGCGGATGCCTTCTACTTCCCGGCCTCACGACAAGAGCAGGTTTACGAAGTAGGAATCATTTTAAGGGAATGCAAGGTCTATTTGGAACTAAGCATTCCAATTCTGGTGACTGGACTCTCGGCTCCGGAGAGGATTGTGGACATGAAGGGGCATAACTTGTATAGGGAACTTCGGGACAGGCCGTTTGACTACATTGACCCGGCCCTTAGTATACTGCATCCCGTCAAGATTAGTCAGGTCATTAGGGACAGTTTTCTTAGGCACGAGTATTGTAACAAATATGTGGGTCAAATATTAAAGAGACCGTGAAGCTGTAGGAGGTGGGCAAGATTTTTTCCACACGCTTTGTAATCATAGTTACTGCGACCGTTAATACGGTATACTACTTTGGTATGAAATTGGCACACATTCTTATTCAAAAATAAATAAGATCTTTAATGTTTTGTGTAACTAGTTTACAGTGACACGTGCAGTAAGCACGATGCCTGTGCTTATTGGAACATTTTCAATTCTAAGAACCGATGTCATAGGACGCTGACCCCGCTCATGCCATCATTCAGAACGAGTACGTAGTAGCCTAGACTGAGGAGTGAGTACTTTTCCGTACCTACTACGTATGCTTTTTAGCTGGCTCAAAAGACAACAACATTTCCTCGAATTGAGTTCCATTTGGGGTCGCTGACCGTGCTTTTAATGACTTAGTCATAAATTGGAACAGAATTGTTGATAGTTAGCCATGCCGAAGCATTAGAGGTGGAAGTAAATTGTTTACTTTCCCATTATTCCAAGAATATGGTCCCACTTCATTTCCTTTTGGTATAAATAAGCTGGCGAGCACGGCCTGACCTATCAGTCCTCAAAGTGTTCTTCGAATTCGGCGTTGGACTGAAGACCGCTGCTGCAGGGCAGCCCAGACGAAAACATAATTGGCTAATAGGTAAGCTGGGTTCACGATCTGTCGTATTTTTGGATTTGACCTTTTGCTTGTGTGTACATTAGTAATGAAATTAAACTTGTTCCTCTCTTAATTCAGGTAAATAGCCGGAGAGACTTGGACCGCATCCTCACATGTTCAAATTGGATTGGAACGCCCTGGTAGAGTCTCTTGGTTGTCAAATCATGAAGTTTTACTCCCTTGATAGCTTATAATGATTTCGTCCAAGACGATCGACGTTAAATGAATACTAAAAAGGCAGAAGGTATGTACATATATCCTGAATATTTATTTAATTTAGGACTCCTTAAAGTACGAAAATCAGACGGACTTAATTTATAAAGTAACGGTACGGTCGTATTCAAAATATGATTTTATGTCCTAAAAGTCCAAAATATGCTAAAATATGTCAAATGAAACTACATACATGAGGTCGTACTGACCGAATTTGTGAACATTTGGCAAATTATTTTCAATAGTCATACATCATAAGTATATGCTTTTATGTCGAAATCCGTTCCTTAAACATCACACAATACATTGTACCTCCCTATTAATTTCAATGCGTTTTCCTTTCGTATATTACTTACTTTTGCAAGTGGAAAAAAGTCGATAAATTAAAACATAGTTGTCATGCTTACTGTCTTTCTCATCTGAATTCCTAAATGTCTAAAATTTAACGACGCTAACTATTTTCTAATTTTTTATTTCCAGGTAAATAGCCACAGCAGAATTGACTTTGTATACTACCGTATCTGTATGTCCAGTTTTCCAGTGCGGGAAAGGATTGCGCTGGTACCTTCGTAAGTCTGGACCTGCTGTTGCTACTACTATGTATGTAGTAGTATCCCACAGCAAAGTAGTACGGCATATGTGCTACTCCCTTGAAGAGCATGGTTTCGTACGCCATTCATTTAAAATATTAATAATAACGGCAACAGGTACGACAACATGCACTATAATTTGATATATTTCACACTTTCCATTCTAGATCCCTTTTTACATTTTAAAATTCTAGCAATTTATTCTATAAACTAATTACAGCGTGCCTACTTCTTGTTTAAACTCTCTAGGTAGATGACCAAGCAAAATGAGCCTAAACTACGATTATTGACCGGATCAAGTACCCCGAAAAAAGTGACGTAACCAAACCAGCATGAGATAATAGACTTGTTGGTCATATTGGTCTGAATGGTCTCTAATTGTTGCTTTTAGGCAGGTAGTTTGGATATTACATTGTATTCTATAACTATTATTAAATTCTTGCCTTTGCATTCTCCACCTACCTCTATCTCTATTTAGCTATGACCAAAGTTGCGGGTAAAATAATAAACATCTGGCTGAACGTTTCCAATCAACCAAATAAACTATTTTTATATTGTTGTTGAATTTTTGTTGCACTTATTTAAATCCCTGTTGTTCCATGCCAAAACATTATTCCTCTGACTAAAGTACAGTTTTGTGCAAACTAGATGCACTTCGATTTGTCGATTTCTAAAAGTCCCCTCGTTAAAAACGTAAGTTAGTATTGGTTAAGTTTGCATTCGGGTAAATCATGTTGTCTATTTGTTTAGGAGATCATGTAGTTTAGAGTATGTACGTACAACTAATATAAGTACATCCATCTTGACGCAGCACAAGCCCGAGAAAGTTAAGATTGGATTCAGTGAGTGGCAAAGAATTAGAATGCTATGTAAATTGCCAAACATGAGACATTTTTGGTTTTACAACTAACCTGAAGCTGTGTTTTCATAATAAAAAATATATTTTTGCAGAAAATAGCAACGACAGGACAAAAATTAAAATTTAGCGAAACACACCTTCTTTCCAAACATTTCTGGGTAGGGGTAGGGCTAGTTCTGCCAAATACCCCTGACACCAAAAATAAAATCATACTCACGGTAATGCGCTTTAGAAATTCATCCAGGCGAATTGCTAGAATAAAATCCACGTCTTACTGAAGAAAGCTCATAATAATTGCTATTATATATATTCTTGACAATACAAGGAATAACATTTTTCATGGGAACAATGGAGTGAAAATGTGATAAAGCATAGTTAGCTTACTGATGAATGTTCAGTGCAATTGCAACTTTAGGCCAATATTCAGGTGGAAACTAAAATTGGCTAAAATTTACTTACAAGACAAAATATTCTTTTCCAATTCTCTCAGGCTAAAAAAAGCAGGGGTATGAGTCTGTTGCTAGGTTACATTTTCCTCTTCTTTCTGCTTCTACTAAGGGGAAATGCCCAGAACCCAAGCGTAAGTGCAATGGTGTAGCTATTTTCATTTTAACAATGTTGCAATAGCAACACAAGTAAAGTTTTCTCTCTAACAGTGCGCTTTAGTACCTACTAGTAGATATATAATAAATCAAACACTGGCGTGCGTATGACATAAGTACTATACGTATATGTTTAAGCATAAGCATTTATGGAATAGTGAGACTGAGAGATATGGTTTTATACGGAAGCAAACTATGTTTAGCAACTCTAATTATTGTCGTTCAGCAATACACTGTTAAGTACCAGCATCTTAGGTACTGGACCCGCTAGTCTTAATTATTTAAAATCAGTAACATTTTCCTCAAACGTGTAAACTGAAAAAAAGTACACTTAAAAATATCCAAAATAAAAAATGCATTCAGAAAAAGCAAGCTACCATGAGCTTAACTGTGCACTAGAAAGATAGAAACAAGAAACAAATAATCCAAGCCTAATTTATGCTTGCCATTTCAGTTCCTCCTTGAGTATTGTCCTCCAGTGAACTCATTCATTCAAATACAACCCAAAATGAATCGGAGGCCGAAGGTCCTTCGTGGACGCTCAGGGAATTAAACACAGTTCTGGTATTTTTTTACAGGACACTACATAAAGTAGATACGAATCAGATTCTTAAAATTTATTGTGTTCCCGTTGTTAGCGTCACCCAAGATGAGGCGCATGAACGAAGAGTTGAACTTTAATACGGCGTGAGGTATACTGAGATCATTAGGCGCTCAATACAAGAGTTGACACTTTGG
Source organism: Hypogastrura burkilli (assembly GCA_034696285.1). Taxonomy (NCBI): domain Eukaryota; kingdom Metazoa; phylum Arthropoda; class Collembola; order Poduromorpha; family Hypogastruridae; genus Hypogastrura; species Hypogastrura burkilli. The sequence continues at coordinate 7,124 of JAQFZY010001128.1, forward strand.
CTTTCATGTATTGAGTACCGGTGCTCCGCCGCTTATTATTGAAATTATTATCTCCACGTTTCGAGCGAGAAAGAAGGCTCACGAAATACAGGCCGCGAATATAGTATATCAAAACGAAAGTGCTTCGGCATTTCCTCAAATTTGTGTATAAATACGTGAGAAGCTAGCGTCAATAAATTGTTTAGTGTATGTATGAGTAGTATAACGTTTGCAACATCACTTACGCCTGATTCAACCGTAACGTAAAGATGTAAGTACGTTCTCTTCGGTAATGGAAGCTAAGTAAATCGTTTACCGTAATAGCCGATTTATGAATGACTCTTTTGTTTTCATTTAGATAATCTTAAGCATTGTTCGGAACGTTGGTGCAAGTACAACTCTGCCAACAACTAATCTCGCCACGGATACACTGCCGACTACTACTCAGCCTATTAATACTCTGCCGAAGACTATTTTATCGACAACTACTCTGCTAACGACTACTTTAACGACTGCTACTCTGCCAACTACTACTCAGCCAACGGCAACTCTGCCGACTACTACTCTGCCGGCTACTACTCTGCCGGCTACTCCTCTGCCCACAACCATCCTGCTAACGACTACTTTGCCAACTACCACTCTGCCAACTACTAATTTGCCAACGACTACTCTACCCACAACTACTCTACCGACAACTACTCTGCCGACAACTACTCTGCCAACGACTACTCTGCCAACAACTACTCTGCCGACAACGACCCTGCTAACGACTACTTTGCCAACTACCACTCTGCCAACTACCACTTTTCCAACTACTAATTTTCCAACGACTACTCTACCGACAACTACTCTGCCGACAACTACCCTCATAACGACTACTTTACCGACAACTACTTTGCCAACTACCACTCTGCCAACTACTAATTTGCCAACGACTACTCTACCGACAACTACTCTGCCGACAACTACCCTCATAACGACTACTTTACCGACAACTACTATGCCAACCACCACTCTGCCAACTACCAGTCTGCCAACGACTACTCCGTCAACTACTACTCATCCAACTACTTCTTCTCCAACTACTACTTTGCCAACGACTCAACCGATGACTACTCTACTGACAACTACTTTGCCGACAACTACTCTGCCAACGACTACTCTGCCAACGACTACTCTGCCAACGACTACTCTGCCAACGACTACTCTGCCAACTACTACCCTTCCAACGACTGAACTGACATCGACTACTCCGTTCTTTTCTCCAGTGGAGGGCACGTTCCCTAACCCCGACGACCCGAAACAATATTATGACTGTTATATTAGTTCCCAAACTGGGGATCTCACATGCGGTCTTAAAAAATGTCCATTTAACTACTTTTACTGTCCAAATAGCAGGGCATGTTGTCCATCACAACAATGCGATTGCTAATCTAACAAGTTATCAAGCTAAATTATAACTATGAGCAAACAGACATTTAGTGTAGTATTCCATTTGAAGATTAAATAAAATAAAGCGGAGTCGATAAGTTCCGGATGCACACTCATAATTCGTGGTTAAAATTAGATATTGTTCTAGGTATTGCAAATAAAAATCACAAACCGTACATGACAAGAATATACATAGTACTATGACTCCATACCAAATACAACTTCTCCACCTAAAGCGAATTTCAAAAGAAACAATTGTTTGTTCGTATTATATGGAATCCAATAAATCCAGATTGACAAATACCGGAGTCCACTTCATTTTTTTTGGATTGGGGGTCATTTTGACAACACGTAAATTTTAGTTACCAGTATGGTATTATATAATTCCACTGTAGCATACAACAGTTTTGTATTTCAGGACCAGACAGGTAAAAATGAGCTTTTCCCAAAATAGCAGAGGAATTATCATGTCAGGTTTGTCCCTTTCCACAAAAACGGGAATCCATTACAATATATCTCTGCACCATATAGCATCTTTATCAACTGTCAATCACCGGCTTAGCGGCAGGCTTCCCGGCAGGCCTGAATAAATTAACGCCCGGTATGGGCGTTACGCCATGTTCTCCTGTATTTCATTTTTCACGAAATAAACTTTATGCAAAGTATGCAACGTGAGCTGCCTACCTGTCACTCTTAATAATTAAAGAAAAGGTTAGCGGACTCAGGTTAACATGGTTCAAAAATGTTATCATGATATAATGTAATGATCATGATATTCAAAACTTTCGACATTCAAACGATTCGACATTCAAAACTTTCGACGTAGTGAGTTCGACGAATTGACCATTCGACATTTTACAGTTCAACATAATGACAGCCATTCAGCTGGAATACACAAAACCTCTAACTTCGCCGAAGGGTGCCATAATGCTCTCAATATAGCTAAGTGGTGTAATAAAACTAGAACTTAACTTTTCTTCTTTCTCAACTGGAAGTTTCTTACTATCATTGGGCAATTCCAACAGAAGACAGAAAATAATTTGACTAAGATACAACGAACTGCTGGTATGTAAAATGTAAATTTAAAATGTTAAACGTTTGTTTTAGTTTAATAAATAACTTCTTCGGTCAATTCTTGTCAACCTAAGTTAAAAAAACGACCTGGCGGTCTTCTTAAATTGCAGCAGAAGAAGTATAGACGGCTCAACCACAACCAAGCTGATTGATGCGATGACTACAAGTAACAGTTCAAACAAAGGGAATCTTCTTCGGCCCGGGATCCTGCCCAAGAAGGCCTAAAAATGGTACACTCTGCCCGACAATATCCATAGTGAAGCGGGCAAATATAAAAACTCCAGTTACTAACACGTATTGTATTCTGTACTGGATATTGCTGTGTATAAATGGGTTAGAATAGCCCCGGTCAAAGCAACCTAATTCAAAACTCTGTGATTTGACATACTCTTAGTCTAATTATTGTATTACCGATTTAAATCTTCCATTGACTAGCCAACAAGCCCGCGCTAACGCGGAACGACTAAATACGTCTTATAATTATTTCTAGGGTGCATGGGCCATGCGTGTTTTTATTTTAGTTTAACTGCTGATAATGGTAGTCCATGCACCCTAGAAATAATTAGAAGACGTAGTTAGTCGTTACGCGTTAGCGCGGGCTTGTTGGCTAGTTCATATAATAATTCCCTATGTATTCTTGCCCGTTGCTCAATATATATTTAAGGGGACAGGATCCAGGTTGTCAAGAGAATTGTAGGTTTGCCCAACTGACGTGCTTTCTAAATGGGCATCTGCAACTTAGTGTAATGTGTTAGTTAAATATATTGGGATGAGTGGGAATAAATTGTAATTCGACAGACACAACTTTCAAGTATGTTATTTGTACTTAGAAATAATGTATATTTTTATTTTACCATACAGCTTCCTAGTTTCTTACAAATACCCAATACTTCCAGTATTGGGTCTAATGCAGCTACAGGCAGCTACCATGGGCCGTCTGAGCTGGACTCCGGCCAATAGGGACAAGTTCCCACACAAATTATAATTAACACTAATTATAACTAGGACGAGGACAGATTCTTCACAGCCACAACTCCTTCCTTCGGGTTCTACTGGTTCTACTAAACTTCACCCTCTCTCCCCCCATGCCCTCTTCTCAGGCTTCATGGTTGGTACTCTGGGATTCAACCCAGGTGCCGAAAGGGAGTGTTTTTTGGTTATACCGTTAGGCGGCGCTAAACATGTAATTCTGTCCCCAACACCAACTGTCTTTGCCACTTCAAATTTTACGCGACCTTTCTCGCCTTCAAATTAAAAGGCACATGTAAGGTGCCGGGAAAACTCAAACCCTCATAAGTCAAAAGTTGAGCAGGCTAAGTTTGAAGCTGAGCTGTAAGCTGAAGTGTGTGTTTACGTTACGACTCACTATTTAGCTTTAACTGAAAACTTAGGCAGGTCTTGCGTTTTGGTTCAGTAGCGCTACTTCACATCTTTACCAGTGTCGGTAGCACCGATTAAACAATTACGGGGTTCGTATAATATTTTTAAACGTTAATGAATGACGGAACTGAATGGGTGTTCACATTCAAATATACGGGTACTTAAATTGTACAAAACGATTTTTTTCTTCGTACTATACTATTATGTGTGTTGTAGTTCTTGCTGGTGGTAGGTGTTGTACCTTTGTTGTCTTTGTCATGTTTAACTATTCCAAATAATTGACGGCTTCTGTCTGCTCTGCTCTATGATGTAGTGACTTACTATTAGTATAAAGGTTCCATTATTCATTAAAAATTTTCCTTTGACTAGACAACAAGCCCGCGTCATCGCGAAACGACTAACTACGTCTCCTAATTATTTCTAGGGTGCATGGGCCGTGGGTACGATTTCAAGATCCGCGAGGGTAGTTGTCCCTAATCAGCGTCGCAATCAAAAGCCAGGCAGCAAACTGTAGGCAGTAATTTCAATTTGTATGATTTATTTCAGCATTTAGTGGAACTCTTGATAATATTGTTCCATGCACCCTAGAAATAATTTAAAGACGTAGTTAGTCGTTCCGCGTTGGCGCGGGCTTGTTAGCTAGTTCTACTATGAATAGCCTTAACGGATATTGCACGATCGTCAATAAACGTATAAACAGTAGGGGGCATGCACGCGTTTTTAGGGCGTTTTATGGGGGATCTGAATTATTTGCCACACAGTAAATGGACCCTACCGGAGCTGTATTTTTTGAACTTTGACTGAACAAGCCGAGCTGGCTAAGTTTGAAGCAGAGTTGTAAGCAGAAGTGTGCATTTACGTTACGACTCAACTATTTATATTTAGCTGAAATCAAAGTAAGCTCTTGCGTTTTGGTTATATAGCGCTTCTACACATCTTTACCTTTGTCGATAGCGCCGATTAACAATTAGCGGGTTCATGCAGATTAATCGCGTATTTTTACACGTTAATGAAGGATGGAACTGGATGGGTGTTCACACTCAATTGTACGGGTACTTAAATTGTACAAAACGATTTTTTTTTACTATCGTACTACACTATTACGTGTTTTCTAGTTCTTGCTGGCTGGAAGTGCTATTGTTGTCTTTGTCTTTTTTAACTATTAAAAATAATTTAAAGCTTATGTCTATGCTCTGCTCTATCATGTAGTCACTTAATATTAGTGTAAAAGTTCCATTAATCATTAAAATTTTTCCTTTGATTAGCCAACAAGCCCGCGTTAACGCGGAACGACTAACTACGTATTCTAATTCTTTCTAGGGTGCATGGGACATATGGGTGCGTTTGTTGTAGTAGAAATACTGATAATGGTGGTCCATGCACCCTAGAAACAATTAGAAGTCCTAGTACGTACTCTCTGTTCTTTTATTTAAGGTTTTTTGCCCGCCCAAACAGTTCAAATTTCGGAGCCGGTTTGGTTTACAACAGAGCACGGGTCACAAAATAGGTAGAGCGGGCTATTTCTCCACAATCAACCTTTCACACCTCTATTCTTTATGAACTAGCATAACTTAAATGTACATTTCACTCTAATAAAACTTACTCAGGTAAACATAAGAATTGTGTAGGTTCTTACATGCCATATATTTCTGTATGTTTCTTAAATCTTACCTGCAGCATCTATCATAACAGTTCGTAGATACTTTGTTTCTGTGACATGGTTTGCTAACATTACACCATTGGTAGAGTTACGTAATAGATTTATTTACTAAAAATATTTTTGTTAATTAGTTCCAAACGTAGAGCCAAGCTCGCTAAGCGGCGGAGCCGCGGGCGCAAGTAGAAGACACGAGCCGAAGGCGAGGTCGTTACTTGTATTGTTCAAATTTCTTTTTTAATTCATTTTTAACTTTGCCAAACTGTCCCATTTATCAAGCAAGTAAATTTTGATGACTTTTGCGTGTTTCCAAACTGGTCTGTGGCCAAAATGACCCGATACCTTTTTTTGTACCAAAGTACAAATGTTCGCAGTCCAGTTAATTTCGGAGGTTTGCCGGTGAGTTTGACCAATGTATGTGTACCTAAACATCTATAAGACACAGAATCGGAAAGAGTATACATTTAATTCGCTTATTGTAATAGGTATTTTTAAGGTTCACATATTTTAGCATAACCACCTAGACAGAAACTAGTACCAGCACACAGACATGCTGTGCTTTGCCATCTTAATTGGGAATTAGTGTTTAGAACAATATATGTGATAGTAACTTGCTTTTGGAGGCATTTTCTTCTCAGGTTAATTACTTGACTGTGCTTGACAGTTGAATGAGAATTACACAATACGCCATTGTGTTGATAAGGATCTATAAGGAGCAACAGAGTTATGTAAATAAATAGATAAATATTTTGAAGATCTGTCCAAATTTAGTTGTAATAAATCGGAAGTCTCTCACCAATTAAAGCTTTCATAACCTGGGTTTTACTCATCAAGTGACTTTATTTTCTCAGCAATTACAAACACTTACTCACCAATCATTGATCAATCACAAAACGTTGAAATATTTCAAATAAGAGAAGTGTAATGCCGTTAATTATTGTAACATGCCTACTCGTCTTTAGTAAAAATTGATTGCTCACAACAAGAGTGAAACAATTATTGAATTAATTATTTAAGTAATTTAGGTGATTGGTGATTGGTGATTGGTCTTAAGACAAGATTTTAATAATGGATTATTCAAAGTATGATTGAATTTCACATTTACCGCTCCAAATAACGGTCTTTGCATCGTGAAGAAGTCACATGCTGTTAGCTGCCACTTCCAAGTTGTCAAGTGTTTAAGTATATTCCGAAGTTCCGTTGTTCCAATTGAGCTGATTTGGATTGATTTTAGACGAGACTGTCTGTTTTTAAACTACAAATAAAATGCAAAGTGACAATGAGCTGTAAAATATTTATCCTTGTTTTTGTTTATCGTAAAATTGTTGTCCTATGGGAATTTTTTTCCTGAACTTGGCTAGTCTTACGGAAAGCACAGTTTTTAACGATACTTTTCTAATTATCATATTTTTTATTAAAAATTTCAAACGTTGTTGTAATTGGTGACGAAATTCGTTTTACTTGGTGAGAGATTTCGAACTGATTTGTGAATATTTAAATGAAAGCCGTATTTTAAAGGGTACAGTATACTTACTTTTTTCGAAAAAAGGAATACCTCATATATGCATTAATTCCTAAAATTAAAAACTTTAATTATTTTATTTCGACATTGAAATTAAATATACATTCTCACCTTATGATTTGCCCAGTGACCAATTTCAATCGCTACACATTGTATTAGATCTGTTAACCCAATTATGATTGCAATGATAATTTTTCCAACGTCCGGCTCGTTGTTCACACGGCTAGAAAAAACAATCTCAGAAGCGGAATACAATATTCCGAAAAAAGTTGCTAATACTGCCCGAAGGTTTAGCAAACCAATCAGCCTATCGTACTCATAGAAGAGAGATCTTAGTTCAAACACTTGTAGCTTTAGCTTCCTCAGCGTGCTGTTTCCATTTTCGGACTTCCTCCACAGTTCGTACTCAACTTCGTCATGCAAGGAATTATAGGCACACATGATCCTCCTTGTTGAGCTAACGGTGACGGAGAGGGAAATGTAAGGTGATATAGTAGTACCAATTAACCTAAATAGCTGTTCTATTATCTGACGCATCATGTTCTGCCAACTCCCGGCACTCGCCTTGTGAATCGTATAGTATGTAAATCCGGCTAGCCGAACTACGAGAAAAACTAGTAGCGTGCCCTTATGTTCCCAGGAGAGGTCAGTCTCAGGCTGGGAAGGAAGGAAAGCTTGGAGTCGCAGAAGAAATTTCGAGAACTGTGATGAATAAAGGAGGAAGAATACTCTTAAGAACAACGTGGAAGCAATTATGGATACGTGAATTATTCCCGTGAAGAAAATTGACGGAGTTAGGATACTTGTGATTGTGGCTCCATCCGATGCAGGACTTCTAGCTTTGTCGGTGTAGTTCATTTCGTACCAACGGTCAATGTATTGGATTATCTCGACTACAAATACTATCCATGGATAAAAGCTTCCCCAGTGCCACCATCGGGTTCTTTCATCTGAGTTTCGAAACATCAGACTGCCGGTAACTGATCCTAGCCAACACTGGAATTTTAAATTCTTGAGCTCAGGTACCATCCTGCACCTTTGCTTCCAGAATTGTGTACCAACTTTAAGTTTTGGAAATTGGGTTTATAATCAAAGTTTAATTTCTTTACAGAATTGAATATTTTGAAGCTGATCTGCGTTGCTATTGGAATTAAATTGTAGTTATAACTCCAGCCTCGTATATGTACGTTTCGGATCTTCTTCCGTCCAGAACCTTTGAATTTGTACTACGGGCTGATACTAGAATACCGACTTCGTTAAATACTAAATACTAACTCTCTATATTTCCAAATCATTACTTAAACTAGAAAGCCTCCTACATAGCTCTGGCGCGAATCTCGAATAAGTTTTCGTTCATCATTAATTCATCACCGTCACCGATTTCATTTAAAGTCCCCAATTACCATGAATTTCGGCGAAAGCAGCGCCTCTACGTTGCCCAATCAATACATATGCTCCGACTGCTTTCTGTTTCACTCATTATGTCTAAAGGGAATAGAATTTTATAATATTTATAATTTATATTCACCCTTATATTATCGAGACAGAAATTTAGGTTGGGAACATGCTTAGCCCAAGCACAATTGGGATTTAAGATAAAAGTTTCTATTCAGAACCGGACCGGACATATTGATTGGAAAACAGAGCTTCATTATGGCTTCTTTGAGTACAATACGGGATGAATTAATTATTAAGGGACACTTTGCTGCGACAGCTGGAGTTCTTCTCCGATAATATTAAAAGTAAGCTCACAGTTGATTAATGTTGAATATCGAATCAGTCACACGAATGTGGCTGTGGTTTGTGCTTGGTGGTATAGACAGTCCCAAGCTTTTGAGAAGTTAAAAAACCGAAAATAGAACAGAATAGAACAGTAATAAATAATGAACCATATAGTTATTGGATTGAAAAAGTGTTAATACAGATAAATAGTTAGGTCGCCCTGCACCCTCAGTGATGTTTTTTGGGGAGCTAGTCAGATTTTTTCTATTGGTGCAAATGGCTCCGAAGGAAACTGTTACGACGTTAGTACTTGAAATCAAGGATTTCAAATTCACGAGCTGGTTAGGCTCTGTTACTGGGGTTCTGATATTCCGAAATCCCCTTGAAATTAGGCGCTGGTGGAATTGGGCAAATATTTATGCATGGTCTGTTTTCATAGTGGAGGTGATCCTATGCATTGACACCCTGTACTACCACATAAATAACAAGGGCAAAAACGGTAACAGTACTGAAACTACAGAGAGTCGAATGAACAGTTTCCTATCACCGTCCAATTTCTTCGCAGGAATAATTCATATTTCCCTCTTTTGTTCAGCAGTATTCTTGAGAGCTTTCCTGCTTCTTTATTCGTCTCGATTTTCAAAATTTCTGCCACGACTCCAAGCTTTTCCGACTTCAGAGCCTCAGGCGGGCCTTTCCTGGAAATACAAGGGCCTCCTACTCATTTACCTGTTATTACGGCTAGCCGGCTACATGTACGCTGGTATCAGGGAGACGCAGTGTCCCTTCTGTCCTACAGAGTCGTGGCTTAGCATCGCCCGCTTGCTAGCGACTCTTCTAGTCAAGCCAATCGGGATTTGCGTAGCACCCTTCATTTCCCTCTGGATCACGGTGGTGTCAACAAGGCGGCTTCTTTGGCTCTATGACTCACTCCATGATGACATTGAGTATGAGGTGTCAAAGGAATGGACGGCGGCACGTTTTGGCGGGAGGCCTATTCCGCGAAAAACGGTCCATCATTCTTCTGGAAATGGCGATATTTCCAAACTAATGTCACAGTTATCTGAGCTTAAATATCTGTTTCAAGAGTATGATAGGCTGATTGGTATACTAAATCTTCGAGCAGTAATGGGCACGTTTTTTGGTTTTTTGTTTGCTGTGTCTCATATTCTTTTTTCGAGCCAAGCAAACAGTGAGATGGAGCTCGCCAGAGTTATCGGTCAAATAACACATGCATTAACTAATTGGATGCAATTAATTCCGCTTGAACTTGGTCACTCCGCAAATTGCAAGGTAAGACTGAATCTCTAGTTCATATTGCCATCAGAAACGCATTCATTTAGCATCAAGAATTAAGTTTTGAAATATTGGGAGTGGTAACTTTAAAGTTGCATCAGATACGTGCATTTTATTTTTTAAAAACAAATAAATATTTCAAAGTAGACTTTTTCTGTAATTAGCTTGTTCAGTAATAGTACAATGAAATCTCCAAACGTTATACAATGTGGACCTAAATGGGGATACAAGTGCATGTAGGAATACATAATTCATAAACGATCATGTACCACGTCAAAAGCTCTTAATAAGTATCTACTGTAATTGATGAAACTTCAATTTTAGTTCGATAGCCGACGAGCCCGTCTAAAGGGGATCCAGATCAGCCTAATAAAAAGGCCGGAACTTCAAAATCTGGTCAAACAATCGATAGCATGGAAATGGAAGATGACAGCCTGTGATTTCTTTACAATGCAGAGGTCTTTGCTTGGCGGGGTAATGTCAAATTAAGAAACACGTATCTAGTACCTATGTAGTACCGTATTGGCCGATTTCTAATCACTTTTTAGGCCTACTTCTACATAGCATAATGGATAGTGTTGATGCAGTTCTTATAGTTTATGTCAGTGGCGCCCGCAGACTTTTTTCCCAGGTAGGCCTATCAGATGCTCAAAAATAACCTGTAAAAAATCCTTTTTTCA
>JAQFZY010001129.1:0-17860 GCA_034696285.1 Hypogastrura burkilli
TTCGTTTCACGGTAGTGATTCGTCATTCCGTGTAGCACGTAGGGCTACACGCAAGCGCTCGCAAGAGCACTTGTTATGAACTATTTTTGCTTCTCATAAAGCCAAGATACTGTGAGTTTTGTAGATTAGGTTATGTTTGGTAAGTATATAATGATCCGTATTTTCCGCTATTTACCTTGTCCAGAGGGCGTTGGGATTGGGACGGAGCCATTGTTGTTGTTAATAGAAAGGCGTTGCTCTCTTGAGAACTTCCGAGACTCTACAACAATGAAATAGAAACATACATATTATTTCTGACTTAAAGATTGACAGAAACCTTTCGTGATTATGAGTATACAGTTTACGGAATTATTAACCACATATTCAAATAGTAATCCGTTGTAAATTTCAAAGCAAGAAATCTGTAAATAATACAGTAGATACGATAAAAATGTATACAGTTCAATTTGCATGTATACTCGATTTGTGAGGGTATGCCACGTAAAGTGATCTAAGCAAGCTTTGTTCAGATTAACTTCCCTTTAACACCTATAACTACATTGGTAGCTGATGCTTTTCGTGCACAAATAAAACTCCGTTTTCACACGAAAAAACTTCGACTATCACCTCCGTGCGAATTTTAGCATGGCAAAGAGTTCATGCTAATCATGGTAATGAATGTCTTGTAATATATTTTTTCATTTAGTAACACGATACTTTCACATCAACTACAGAATCTGTTTATTTCTCATAATAGTACAAACATAGGTAAAGTTTTTGCCAACATGGTTCACAGTTACCAAAAGTGAAACTTAAGCCATAATGGCGTCAAAGAACCAAATGATATTAAAATTGAAATATTAGTAATTAGAAGTCGCTATTTTAATATTTCCGGATCACATCCGCATCCGCTCTTATTACAAGAAGTTTACGGGCATTGACATTAGCAACTCTATGCATTGCAGAAAGTAAAACAGATGTTCAAGTATTGATCTTTGCTTAAAATTTAATCTTATGAAATTTCCAGCTTTCCAGTGCAATTTAGAAATGTTTAACGGATTGTGTGCTCACCTGGACAAATGAGCTCCGCACAGCATTCCTTCGCCTTGTGAACAACGAGGCAGCCGGGCGGAGGCGTGCTGGGTACTTCTGGACAAACCCTCAATTTGCAGACGACTGCCGAATTTTTGCAAGCACAACGGAGACAGGGCTCATCCGTTGGAATAGGCTCACTTGCCGAATAAATCCCTGCTTTGTACCGGCAGCCTGAAAATGTAAATACACACTTCGTTGAAACTAAGGTATGGTATATGCCACATGGTCTCACTCCCTGACCTTTCCCAGACACCGCATGAGTGGGTGAAATTAAAACCTGTAAAATTATTATTTCCTTTTTCACACGGTGGAGATCCGTATCATCTGACGTGTGTAGGCTATAGCGTACCTCAGAGAGATACAGAGGAACCGTAAATGGGCTTCTGATTCATTTAGAGTCTTAATGATGGAAGACGAAAACCGTTTCGTTTCCGCTCAACATTAACTATTTGACGGTGTCAGTCAAAGAAATACTGTGAATGTAAGAATGTAGGTATTGTAGAAGAGGAAGCGGCATTTGAGCTTACTGTACTACTATGTCATTTCCCCTTAATTCATTACGCACTGTACTATAAACAAAGCAGGATCATGTTTCATGTTAGCACTGTCGCTAACAAAGGTTTCTTTGAAAAAACGACATTTAAATGGCAGACTCTCCTCAAGAAAACTGACTTGGCGCCTAAAGCTTTAAAACTAAGCTAGCCTAACACAATGTGACATAAGCCCACAGTCCACCTAACCTTAGAGCACTTTTCAATCGTGACACTATTATGTCATTTTGGAGGGTTTAATTGGAGGGCTGGAGCTGGAGCGGATTTGAATTTCCATTGAAGCTAATTGGAAACACATACGGGTGTCCTATTGCAACATGTCCCATTATGTAATCCTACTAACTGTACCTACTGATGATGAAGAAAAGGCCACATGGCAGATTTTCCGGAAAGAATAACAGAACAGCTAGTCTTCTGTTTTTTGTCTAGTCAAGACACGGATTACAAAAAGTTCAAAAGATAATACAAAGATTGCTACTCATCTTCACTCAATTGGCTATTGGCTCGTATCATTCTATGGCCTTTAAGGAAATCACGCATCAGGAGGGCACGAGCCCTGTGTGAAGGAACCATAACTTCTCCTATTTCCCGTCAATAGCATAGCTGTCTCATAAATTAGGCTTATCATTGTGGCAAATGAGAAAAAAATTATGTTTTTTTTAAATGGGTTCCCGGAGGAAATAAACTCTGACCTGGTTTGACGAAGGATCTTTTTTTAAGTGTCTACAGCTTCTGTTCATGTAGACAGTCAGCTTGTTTTATTTTGAAGAGATAAGTTGGAAAATTTCCGCCAAAAGGAATATTTTTAGCATCGTTTAATTCGAACCGAATTTTTGCCCCCATTAGGATAGTATTTACAAGATGTTGTTCATCTCGTGATTACAGTTATCCACCCGACTCCGACTCCCTGTAGTAAACTCCATGTCCCTTTGAGTATGCGCTGATAGAGTACAACGAGCGAGCGGACCCGTCTTGCCGCCTATTGTTCTCTTTCGGAGCGGGAAGACTCTCCTAATTACATAACATAGAGCGTTTCCAATTCCTACCGTCAATCACTTTCGTTTGTGTCAGGGGCCTTATTGTATTCTTTACTTTGGAAGACGCTGATATATACTTATTGCCCGGCCATTAACTGCATTGTATACAAATGTTGGCATTCATCACAAGTAGTTTAGCTCGGTAGTTGGCATCGCTTATGGTAATAATTTCAACTGCCTAATAATGCTAACGCACCTAGGTAACATTTACGATTTATATTACGGGTCCTCATAAAAGGGTTATGTCCTGTGACATAATAAGTATGCATGTCTGCGTACAACTACAACAGGTATGAGGTGACACTTACCGAATGACGATTGTGGTAGATTTGATACGCCTGTCAAGGAATTGTTCACAAGGCCCAAGCTGCCCAGCTGATGTGTCACAGGAACTAGGAAATACAGAATAAATTGAAGGGTATAAGGTATAAGCAACAGAAATTAGAATATTCGTAGTCAAGCCATTGGAATTCCAGTTTTACGGCTAAAAGTAAATAAACTATTTGTCATTAGTTTTTCTGGGTGGTCCAGATTAAAAAAAAACAAAGATACATTGACACTGAGAATGCCCACATACAGGCAATTAATCAATTTTATGCTAGCCACATTTTTAATTTTATCCATAAATAATTTGGCTAGCTTCCATTGTTCTGCTCACTCAAATTAAGCCCCCCCAAAAGATGTTGCCAGCATCAATGAGGCTGGGCCTGAGACAATTGCTTTAAAAACGCAGAGTCACTCCAGACGCAGACCAGAGGCCCGAACAGGAGCCTAACGCTAATGTGTGAGTCTGATGGAGATGGATCTATGTAGTAACAATAACAAGTGCAGGGAATTTAGTCTTATTAAATGAGAATGGCCGGGAGTGATTTGGTTCATTAAGCAAAACAATTCCGTCTTCGGGTCCCAGGTCCCAGGAGATACATTCTACGTGTATAGAAGTAATTGAGACGAGGGGATAATAATATCACTTTGTGCAAGAATCATTATCCCTTTTATCTTTTTGTGTGGATGACCACACACAAAATAGCACATTTTCAAATAATCACGTCAACCTAAGGCAAGAGTCGGGCGTTCAGGGAGGTAGTAAAATATTTTTGCCGAAATATGCAAATCAGCATCGATATAGGCAGGACTCATTAGCCTTCCGGAAGTTTAATTAGGAAACTAATCAAATATATTTCACAAAAATTTATAAAACCACATCTGCGCTATAAAATGAGCTCAAATTCAGAATGGTGACGTTTATGAGTGTAGTAAATCTTACTGAATACTTGAGTTAGTGCTGATTTTTAAGAACAATTATTCAGAAGAATTCTAAATAAGCTAGCTGGCCACAAAAATAGCTAAGATTTAGTACGCTAGTCAAAGCTAATCGAGTCATGTTTAAATTAACCTGACATAAGTTTTATGAATAATGAAAGGAATTTTCTTGCAAAAATCATATTCCTTATTCTTAAAGGCACAACGTAGGATCAAACAGACATTTATTATTTTTAGGCCTACCTCCCTTGATTGATTCCGCTACCGATTATTTAGGAAATAAATAGATCTTTAATAGTTTGAGTTACGCACTGTGGCATTCGATACGCTGTGGATTCTTCCTTACATTAACACTTGTTTAAAATACTAAACCAGAATCTAAGGGTTCCGGTTCGTAGTTTCTCAAAAAGATGAATTATTGTCACACACAATCGAATAAATACAATACTACAATTACATGACGGAACAAGCTGCGAAAATCCAAATCTAAATGCATTCGACTCGGATTCGGATACTAACCGGCGAGTGTGGCACGTGGAAGGGCAATTATTGCAATCCATGCGACGCACAATCCAGTCCACAGCCACATCGTATTACTCCATCGAACATTCCGCATCTTGATATCCGTAATACGGTTACATGGGTCCAGATAAGAAAGTAAGGCACACTGCATCGGAAACGGGTAGTTCCAGAGAATTTCCGGAACTTGGAAAACCTCTTGAATTCGACCCAGACACAAATAAGAAGGGCCAGGAAAGAAAACAAGCCCAGCTCCTCGCCAACAGTCTCCTAACAATGAAGTGCGTGATTATGCAATGAGAATGGGCTCCTAGGCCCAAGTTCAAGCTCAGGAGGAGAGTAGTGGGTGATCAAGTTTAGAGGAGCCCCTACTTGTGTACAGTAAATATGAGTCTACCTGTTCGGAGCGAAGGCGAATCTTGAGGAGCTGTTTTATATTTTTCACTGTTCACTCTGTCCGTCTGTCCGCCAGGTACGCCACGCAAGTACCACTACACACTTCTCGATTTCTTTAATTTTTTGGCCATTTCCAACTGAGTACGTTTTCTGACGTGAAATGTTTCTATCATAGATAAGAACATATTAAAACATATAAATATTACCCCGAAACCATAGAATGCCCGGTAATTGTGAAAAAACCCGGCATTTCGATTTTGGCGGGTATTACAGCAAATTGATGACATTTGGGAATTTACTCCAGTCCGCCATGCTTAGGTCAAGCGAATAAAAAATAATTATCAAAATCGGATTAGATTTGGTCCAGATATTCACGGTTTTCGGTTTTTCGGGGTCAAGTTTAGAAGTCAATATATCGCCCGGATATGCATGAATGCTGCTGGAACTTTTACAAAATCAAAGGTATCTAGTCATATTTTATGACACAGAAGGCGGAGTTTATTTAATTGGTGTCAGAAGAAATAAATGGCGGGTTAAAGTAGCAAACAATCCCTGTAAAAGTAAGGGGGGGGATATGTGATTTAACAAAATTGTCATAAGTAGTACTTAACGAGCCTTTCTTTCAAAATTTTCTCCAAAATAAGCTTATATAAAGTATACGCTTGTTTCGATAAGTCATTAGGGGCGAATGTATATTTGTAATCGTAGCGTAATTTTAAAAAGTCTAGTTTAGTATATTCAATCTAGTAGCCGTTTATTGATGCGGTTGTTTAAATATATATTTATCTATGATATAACCATTTCATGTCAGATAACGTACTTAGTTGAAAATGGCCGAAAATTTCAAGAAATTCCGCAGTGCGCACTAGTCCGATTTCAAAGCTGTTTTCAACAATCCATTTCTGATTTTACAGCAATGTAAATTCTTTATCGAGTTTGACCAGAAGTAACCTGCTTCCGGGTCAGTGTCAAGGAATAACATCACTATCCTAGCTGACCTATGACATGCCGTTTACCTGGGAGAAGTCAACAAATAAAGCTTACTGTAATTTTAAAACTGGTGTCATTTATCCGTTGCCAAAATTGCTTCGATGCTAAATCGTCGGGTCAGGAGTCTAAGGCAAGGTCGAACTCATGGTCAGCCTGGTTTTAGCGCCGAAAACTCAGGAGCCACTTCTTTGATTTCAAAAGGTTCATCACCATCAAATTGGTCAGTTTCCCCTCTCCGCTCGTTCGGTACGCTCGTTTATAACGGTTTATTTATGAGGAAGGAAGACGAGAGGAACGAGTTGTGGATTTGGTGAGTGGGCTGTCAGGCCGTACACAAAAGTCTCCTCACTCATTGTTAGCTCGTCGTTTTTGAAAAGCTTACGCAAGTTGGCGGAGAGTACTACGGGTCTTTCTGAGAAACAATCATGATGATGGGATATGGAGAAGGGGAGAAGGCATTATTATTACCCACCCATCCCTTCCGTCCTTTTCTTGAGAAGGATCCTATCCGTTCGGACAATACGGACACGCCGTATCTTCCACACCTGTTCTGGGACTCATTACAGACCTTTTGTCTTCTAAAACTTCCAACGGGCCCTTATAACTAACACTAAAACTTATTTGTGGCGTTTTCATTATCTTCCATCCTCCTGGGTTCCTGCTTCCCTTTGGATTTTAAAAGGCTGGAGGCTACGGCTGGAAGGGATTTTCTCACATCTGTAATTATGTTTAGCATGAGTATCCAGGCCTGGAACCGCCTTTTCACTGCAGTTTTAAAATGCAGACCAGGACAACGCCTGGACGTTCCCACGGTAGGATATTACCAACAGAGAACCTTTGGATTCTAGTTACAAGTATTTGCCAAAACATAGTGACGGATACCGGACTTAGAGCTAAACAAAAGCACTTGAACTTTTTTGTCTCTATTTTGTCCCTTAGCTTAATGAGTTGATTCGAAAAATCAAGTCTAAGCTAACTTGTAAATATCAAAGCCTTTTACGGCTCACAGGAACATGCAAGGGTGCACATATAAATACGTACAGAGAGACTTCAAGCATTTCTAGAAGGCGGTGCCCACTGGAATTCATCATGAGCATTGCTTTAATTAGGTACCATTTTACAGTACATTCCCTATATGCGCCTAATCGCCATACATAAAATCGTTGGTATGTATGTATGTACTAGAACGTTACCCAATCTTACGATCCGGGAGGACGGGCGGAAACCCGAGACACTGAATTAGGGGTAACTCTTCGGGTACCGTTTTGCTTGTCATAACCCGACGCGACAATTATTGTCTCTAGGAAATTGAATTCGGGGCCGCCGACACAACTGGGCCATCCAAATCCGAACCGACTTGTATTATCTCAAATAAATCGAATTCGGGCTGTAAGAGCTGCCTATCGTAAGATGGTATGACAGCTAAACCCTACGGGAATGAGTTCGACTGCACGAACGGTTGGATATTGGTTTAGATTTGAATCAACGTGTATTTAATGTGGAATCATTAAATATAACCTAACTAACAAACGTATGGTCTAACTAAGACAATAGCTCAACCTCAAGCCACTACTCGACCTATGTCCGGCCCGAGTACTCCCAATGACAGTGAACAGGGAAAAGGCTCAGTCCTTACCAGTGCCAGGTAAGTTGCAGACTGTGGACCAGATCCGCGGGAGCGAGAGCTCGCCGCGCCTTATATACTTGCTCTACAATCTAGGGATTCAGGTTCAGTTCCAGAACCTGAATGCACAAACATAAATATAGTATTCATATTTATGGAAACACTCCATAGCTAGGTCTTCGGCTGAATAACAATTAGAATAATATACTATCTATTATTCTAATGCAAAAGACAAAAGGAATAGGAACTATTCCTTACAGGGCCCGACCAAAGCCGACCCTATCACTATTGTCTCAAGCAATCGAATTCGGGCCTGCGCCATGAACCTGTCCAAACCTTAACCTAAACTAACTTAAAATCAATGTTTACGAAAAGTTTCCAGAAGATTCCTAACTTAACCGAACTTAAAATCAATGTTTCCGTAAAATTTTCGAACCTAGCCCAACTGAAAATCAATGTTACAGAAAGTTTTCGTACCTAACCTAACTTAAAATTAATGTTTCAGGAAATATTCTAATAGATTCCGAACCTAACCTAACTTAAAATCAATGTTTCTGGTGAGTTTTCGAAAGTTTCCGAACCTAACCCAACTTAAAAACAGTGTTTCTGGAAAGTTTCCAAACCTAAACTGACTTCAGATCAATGTTTTCGAAAGCTTCCGAAAATTTCCGAACCTATCCTAACTTCAAACAATGTTTCCGGAAGGCTTCTGAAAGGTTCCGAAGCTAACCTAACTTCAAACAAAATTTCCTTAATGTTTTTGAAAGTTTCCGAACCTAACTGAACTTAAAATCAATTTTTTCGGAAAGTTTCCGGACCTTTCGTGCTCTATTGCTTTAAAGAATTTGAATTAGGCGCCGTTGACACGCTCAAACGTAATTGGCTGGGCTAGGCTCTCAGCACAGGCACCTGCCTCCATGCAGCCGACCCCTAATAGACCCGCGTAAATCTTTGCCTGACCCCTTAGCAAACGGTCTCGAGTTCGATTCCTTCCAGGTACAAATTGTTTTTTGCAAAATGTCAACTTTTGTTTAGGGCGAATAATTTTCGCTAAAATTAGGAAATTTTTAAGGTATCGCTCATTTGAATCCGTTTAGTAGTTCCAGAAAAGGTAGCGGACATACATACATACATCCACATACACACACACATACAGACAGACCAACAATTTTATGAACATAGTAGATCCTCTGGAACTACTGTACGGATTCATATGACTAATACCTTAAAATTTTTCTAATTTTAGCAAAAATTATTCGCCTCAAACAAAAGTTGACTTTTTGCGAAAACAAATTTTTACCTGGTCGAGACTGTACGCCAAGGGGTCGGCAGCATGGGGTCGGGTGGCTGTGCGGGGGCTTTACCCAATCAATCACGTTTGCGAGGGTCAGCGACCCCGAACTCAAATTCTTTAAGGCAATACAGCTCGGAAGGAACAGAAACTTGCCAGAAACATTGATTTTGAGTTAGGTTAGGTTCGGAAACTTGCCGGAAACATTGATTTTAAGTAAGGTTACGCTCAGAAACTTTCGGAAACTTTCCGGAACTATTGGTTATAAGCTAGGTTAGGTTCGAAAACTTTCCGGAAACATTGATTTTAAGTTAGGTCAAGTTCGGAATCTTTCCAGAAACATTGATTTTAAGTTAGGTCAAGTTCGGAATCTTTCCGGAAACATTGATTTTCAGTTTAGTTGGGTTTGGAAACTTTCAGAAACTTTCCGGAAACATTGATTTTAAGTTTGGTTGGGTTTGGAAACTTTCAGAAACTTTCCGGAAACATTGATTTTAAGTTTTGTTGGGTTTGGAAACTTTCAGAAACTCTCCGGAAACATTGATTTTAAGCTAGGTTAGGTTCGGAAACTTTCGGAAACTCTCCGGAAACATTGATTTTGAGTTAGGTTAGGTTCAGAAACTTTCCAGAAACATTGATTTTAAGTTAGATTAGTTTCAGGAACTTTCGGAGACTTTCCGGAAACACTGATTTTAAGTTAGGTTAGGTTCGGAAACTTTCCGAAAACATTGATTTTAAGTTAGGTTAGGTTTTGGACAGGTTCGTGGCACAGACGTGTCCGAGCTCGATTTTTTTTAGACAATAGCGATCGGATCGAATTTAGACGGGCACAGTTGTGCCGTCGGTCCTGAATTCGATTTCCATGATGCAATAATTGTCGGATCGGGTTATGACAAGCAAAAATGACCCGAAGAGTTACCCCTAATTCGGTCTTTCGGGTTTCCGCTCAGCCCATTACCCCCGGATCGTAAGATCGGGTAACGTTCTAGTCTCTACATAACAGTACTTTAACTTTTGAATATGCAAATAGAGGCTATCCTCATTCAGGGTGGCTAGAAGTATACTAAAAGCCTTGTTTGTTTATTGAGAGTGGCGGGTTTCTTACAGATAAACACGTACACGGCAGGAGGTTATAAAATACATAATAATACCATACAAAATAGGAGTTGGGAATACGCCGAAGGCGGCTCTCCGAGAATCACAATCACAACATAGTAATTATAGTGGGAAGTTCTGCAGGAAAATTGTAGGGTCCAAACGCTTAACCTTGGGCCTGAAGGTGCGGGCCGGGTTCCAAGTAAATAGTTTGAGACATCTCAGAATTTTGACTTAGTTTTTGAACCCTCGGACCTCCTTCCCTTTAGTAGCCCTTCCCAATGGAGTCGACCTGGGACTCTAGGCTGGCCACAACGTCATGTGGGATGGCTCCGCCGAGAGCATTCTGGAGATCAACCCGCTCATGTGGGCCCAACTTGAAATAGGCAACCTGGAAGGAAATGAAAATGACGAAATTTAGAATTTATCGGAAACTTAAATGAACTCCCATGAATTATGGCAGGGTATAGTCGTTTAGTCATACGATATATACTTTTGCCGGATCCGATGAAGTTGGGTTAGGTTTCGGAAAGCGTATTTTTTGTCTAGATTTTCATTATGACAAATACCTGGATTCCAGGAGCCGTCTTGTCAACAACAGCGTATGGCGGGAGGAGCTGCATGGCCTGGGCCTGTCGAACGGCCTCTTCAAGGTACTGCGGTGCGGGCATCCCATAGGTGGCTACCATGACCGCGGCCAGGAGACTCAGGACCAGAACAGACCGCATCTTTTGAAAGTTCAAGGGTCAAGTTAGTGGTACTTGGTCTAATTTCCGGGTTCGAAACTGAGCTAATTTCTGGTCCAAACCTTGGTATTTTCTAAAGCGTGTAGGACAAGTGTTGAGTTTGGGGCTCGAGAGGGAACTGAAGTGAAACTTGATCAATATTCCTACCGCCTCCTCGGCTTATATAGCCGAGCCGAGCTTCTGAGGACTCACAACAGTTCCCTTGACTCCCTTCTCCTTATTGTTCCTTCCGCCCTTTACGACGGCAAGGGACCTACTTCCTAAGGAGCCCCATGTCAAGTCCAAGGAGCAAATATGATTTTCACAAATGTTCCCAGCCCCAGCTTTCGCCCTTTTCCATATTTCCTCCATAAAGGATCCACGATTTCCCAATTAGTCCTCTATGGGCCCTAGTGCTTTCTGCACTTCCTATACTGCGGAAGACCGCTCAGCAGACAGTTAAGTGGAGTAGTTAGGGATCTCGATTAGTGATTACCATCATTAGGAAGAGTGGGGAGCCTTCCGCGCACAGGAATCCACAGCCAATATGTAATCCTATAGGCTACTTTCCTACGCTCGCTCCCGTATCCCCATAATAGCTCCAATTCCCTACGCATTATATGTACCTTGGCCTTTCTAAAACGCAACGGAAGAACTTTTATTGTAGCTCCTAAGGATGAGCATCAACTATTTACAAACGGCCATGAAACGGATTAAAACCAATAATTGTAATAAAATTGATAATATGCATTGACGAGGTGTCTCCAACGTAAGCAGAAGCAGGGCTAAACAGTACAGCAGCTAGGTTTACCTTATTCTCTTAACCTTGTAGGCTTGAAGTTGAAGAATTTGTGAAAAATCACTTCTTCTAGAATGCTTGATAAAGATTTGTTTGGAGTGAACTGGGAGTGACCTAATTCAGGGCACTACTGAGTCATTCTGTTCAAAACTATAGTTCTACATATATACGACCAATGTAAATGGTAAAATCTGCTTGGATTGAATATTGTAATCTCGAAGCTGACCTAGCATAACAGACAATTTACAAAACGCGTTGTAGATTATTTTGGAAACTGGACAGTATGCATCCCGACATTGGCTGTGGCTGGTCTGTTTGGGTGATCCAATTCAGTCCATGCATTTCATAGTATTGAAGTCCAATATTTTACTTCTAGCTCAAGGTTCACTCTAAATCAGTGTTTTATGCTCTTTCCAACGGTATGTAATTATTCTACATAGTTGATTCTAAAATGGAATGTTTAGAAAAAGACATTCTTTAAATTATAAAGTTTTTTTTTTTGCCTATTTTGGTACCTAGCATATTTTAATTTCGGACTTTGGAATGGAGTGTCCTGGAATCATATTGGATTAAATTAGGCTGCAAATGCAGATAATGACAAAGTACCATAATTTCACTTCTTATCAGTAGGCACATGCTAGGAAGTTTTGGAGTGTTCTCATTCCATTGATTTTCCTTTCCACCCTTCCTTTCGCTTTCAGCCACGAGGCCTACCAGCTAAACCCCTATTAAACCATAAGTACTGCCCTAATGCCTGTCGTGTGGGCTAGGAATTCCTTCCCATTGTCTCAGGCATGACACATTACAATAATTACGTCTTCCGTAGATAATAATAGGTATAGAGAGTGAATGTGGGTTTGAGCCAGGAGGGAAGGAAGAGCATTATTTACATGGGGATGATGGGCCATACTTTATATTTTACACATCTTCGAGGCTCCTCCTAAGTCGCTTGAGGGTATTGAACGAAATGGAAAACGCAATCAAATGAAATGGAAAACTCTTGATCAACTCGTTTCTAATGACAAGTTCTGGGCTGCTCGAGTGATCTGCGCCGCGTCTTGTGCTGCTGGCAACTTGCACGACTCTGAATCCCACCCAGCCAAACTGTTACGTAGTATCTACATATGACTTGTGGGAAAAGCTGAAGGCCTGATCACTGCAGTTATCCATTCCTTATTCATGACAGGAGGCACCAGGCCGACCAGCGTTGTTTATTTTAATTTTTGCTCAACTCCATTGAGAAAGTTCAGGAGAAGGATTCCCTGACACCTCTCCACTGACCCACTAACTTGATTTCTACGTAAATGTTGGGCGCACTATGGAGCTCCTCCCTACGTGAAGGCCAACCAGATTCGTACAATTGGTCCTCTGTAACATCTGTATTGTTTCATCTTTAAAAAATCCAATCCCCAATTCTGGTTGCCGGCTTGGTAAGAACAATCAAGAGCTGGCCCACAGGCAGGCCACCACATGCCTTAAAATGACGAAGATACGCGATACAGCACATGAGGCTGTCAAATGAAAGTGGACGGACTTGCAATAAACCTTTTCCCAAGGCGGAAGGAAGCGAAAGTTTAAACTTAAACTAAAAGTGTGACAAAATATACTTATGCCAAATGACAGAGAGTGAGAAAACGGAGGCCTCATTTGAAGGATGATTGTGAAGGGAAGAAGTTACAAGTGGTCTCGTTTCTCGCAGAGAATTAAAAGGATATGGCCCGCCTGCTAGATTAAAAAAAAACGCTATTCTTATAGAACTTTTGATGCTGACCAAGGTTTAAATGGACCCCAAAGCCGGATCTCGACTCGTTGACCCACTACGGGTCAATTAAAGGCCACATACATCGAAAGTGCCCGCTTGCTGGATTTGGCTGAAACTCGGTATTCTCCGCTATATTTCCCTGAGCCGGACTTAACTTTTGCCTCCTTGACAACAGAGACTGGAGTATCCGTATTTATTATTTATTCACGGAAAGAGTTAAGTACCCCCGTAGGGTCCCTCCTCCAAATGTCCGAAGAGCTCTTTCCGACAAAACGGCTCAATGTAGGTCAAAAATTATGGACGCATAAAAATTGGTAAACGCAGTGTTCATTATGACCGTTAACTCGTCGTTATTTTCATTCCAAGTGGCATAACACCCCCCCACCCCCAAATAACATCTTGGTGTCAATTTAGCCCACTTCACATGCTCTAAGGGCTTTCGGATAGTGAAATTGCTGTAGAACATACAAATTCCTTTAAAACAAACTTAATTTGACCTCAATATGTCAAAGGGGTACTGAGATATCTGAACTCTTAGCCACGTTTCTGGAGCCTATTTCCTAACACACAATTTCATAGAGAAATCTGAATCCCAGTATCAAGGGCAGTTCATCGGCGTTCGGTGTTACCCGTAGCAACTGCAATTGTCTTAATTAATATCTACCAATTTCACTTTCAAATAAAATGGTATGTGATAGATTGATGCGAATCAAAACCACTCCTAAGCTGTACTGTGTGTTATATTAACCATATACAGACAATACGAATGACAAGCCAAATTACCAGTGCAGTACAGCGCAAGCTATCGGTCTCGTTGCACATTTAGAAAATTAGACTCGGTAGTCTGTGTTAAAAAAAATCAGTCAAAAAATTTAAATAAAAAAATTCATTTAGAAAAATCAGGCTACCCTGAGCCATAGTGTGCACTAGAAAGTAAGAAACAAGTTTCACAAATCCAGGGTTAATTTACGCGTCCGCAAAGGTCCTCCAGTTAAAGTTAAGGCTTAAGTATAACAAAATTAATAAATTAATTCACGTACAAAAAATGCCTTTAGAAAAAGTAGACTACACTGAACTTAAAAGTGCACTGGAAAGATAAAAACAAGAATCAAACAATCGAGGACTAATTTATGCTTCCCGTCTCAGGTCCAGGTCCTCCGTGATAATTTTCATGAATTCATTTTATTACAACATTGATTTAATCGAAGAAGTCATTCACGGTCAACCCGACCACAACATGTCATGTGACATTATCAAAATAAGCATACGGGGCTGGATAGCGTGAGTACATGCGATAAATCCGTTTTCCGGCTTACAGGCTCCACGATCCTGAGGGGACCCGCAAGGGTCGCCCGAGGTCAATTTGAGTTAAGAACGGATTCGGATGCCCCAAACAATGTAGAGTCATATGATAGGAAGAATTTAGATTTTGACCTATGGGGATCTCGTGGTGACCAGAGGTCACATGTTGTCATGCCGACCCCACTATGTCATGTGACACATCAAAATGGCCGTTATAGTTGTCAAATCAGATTTCTGGCCTACTTGTGACCCCACAACCACGGGGGGACCCACAAGTGTCGCCCGAGGTCAATTTGAGTTAGCCCAGTTGATTCGGTTGCCCCAGGCCATGCTGGGTAATATATCTTTGGAATGAATTTTCGATTTGGGCCAATAGGGGTCACCCCGACCACACCATGTCATGTGACATATCAAACTGACCGTACGGACCTGAGGATCATGAATAGTTGAAAAATCAGTTTTCCGGCCTACCGGTTACCCCACGACCTGGGGGGACCCGCAATAGACGCCCGATATCAATTTGAGTTAGTGACGGATTCGGATGCCCCAGGCCATGCAGGGTCCTCTGTTAGGAATGAATTTTCTATTTGGGCCAATAGAGGTCACAAGTTGACCTCGAAGAGGTCATCCGGGGTAATGCCGACTATACCATGTCATGTGATATATCAAAATGACCGTAAGGGCCTTGGAATCATGAATACAGTTGAAAAACCAGTTTTTCCGGCCGACGGGTGACGCCCCGCGGGGAGCCGCAAGGGTCACCGAGGTGAGTTTGAGTTAGCATCAATTTTGGATGAACGAAAATACACATACTTTATATATTTCAAAACTTTTTAAAAATCGTCAAATTGTCGGGAAATTTGAATACATTAGCAAAAAAATGGGGTTCATTTCACTGTTGTGATTCGTTTCACGGTAGTGATTCGTCATTCCGTGTAGCACGTAGGGCTACAATCATGAGCTCGTCAGAGCGCTTGTTTAAAAAAACGTTATTTTTTGTGATAGCTCTTGACAGAATAATTTTTAAACATGCTTTCAATGCATTCCTCTGTATGTTCCACTGGCTCCTTCCTAATCAATTACAACGCATCATGGGACTCATTTGAGGATAAAAATAACTATTAGGAATTAGTAGGTATGTAATGAAATATCATGGAAGACAATTAATTGAAATAGTAGCAAGTTTCAAATTAAGTACCTAGTAATTCTTCGAATCACTTCCAATCAAATATATTTCAATACCACTGCGAGTGCGGCTCTCAAGTGGTTATTTATTCTAAACGCAGTTTAGTTTTACTACTTAATTTTGACACGTAGGTACAAAAGTACATTTTCTTCAGTTGGTTCGGGCTCGTAGAGCTTTAGTCCCGGCCTCCCTCGTCGTCAATGGGGGAACGGCTCCGCTCCCGGCAGTTCCCGCCAAAGCCTGGATGCTGTTTTGGCTCCTCCTTGGCAGGACGACGGCTGGCTCGTGCCGGAGTCTCCAGACCCGGATTCGGGCCTCCACCAATCGGGACCTCGGGCTCTGCCGGCACCTCATCCTCAAGGTCAGACTCTTCGTCTTCGTCCTCCCCCCAGCCAGCGTCAATCCCTTCGTCCTCGTCTTCGTCCTCCCCCAAGCCTTCGATCTCGTCCCCATCATAGTCCCCTTCCAAGTCGTCCTCCTCGTTCCCTAGAACAAATGGGTGTCATTTAAACAATTTCTATGTACTATATCGTTGAAATGTGTTATTATTTTAATGAACTTCTACTACATGTAATTTTATTTACTAAATTGTTATTTCTCTTCGAATGGGTCGTTGATGCGCTGTAATTGGTTAGGAAGGAACTAGTCATATATAGGACTACGTAAGAATAACCAAATTACAAATTAATATATGCGATGAATAGGCATAAAATAGGTTGCAATATAAATAGGAGGAGTTTAATATGAAGTCTGATAAAATTAGATAGGCATAGGGAGGAAACCCCAATGATTATTTTCCGGGGTCACTTACAGTCAAGGAAACCGGCGACACGGGTGTTATCAGCAAGGAGCTGTTCAAGCCATTCCTCGAACGGATCGTCTTCGAAAAGGTCCTCCAAACTGTTGAGTGTAACCAAGTTCGGATTACCACGGGCTGTAATATATGCATAAGTTCAAATTCAGAAGTTTAGAATTCATCCGTTGTCTATAGGTGAGGCATACATTAAATATTTAATGCTACCCAAAACGTATACACGTCAGCCCAAAACATAATATGGAAAATAACATATCCACATTTTAACCAATCAGTATCAGGCCAAGCCGCGTGTATGGAATATGAATCGGGTACGAAACCAGCACAAACCGACATCTACTGCGAACATTCGCTGGTCTATATAAAGGTTTGCTGTGCTTATGTAAAATTTTGCTGGTAACCATAATATAAGGTCTTACGAGTTTGGCCGAGGTTTCGCTCGATGGCTTGAACGATCTCAAGGCCGAACCGCTGCTGCATCGCAGTCCCGTTGGCAAGCGTGAGAGCAAAGTCGATCAGCCCCGTCTCCTGTCCAACAGCCGCAACCACCAGAAGTCGCACCTGAACGGTTTCAGTTTTGAATCATTGGAAACTCTAAATTGGAACCCGAACCTGTGATAAAATCGGAAACTTACGCGATTCCCTTCACGGGTCAGGTCGAGTACGGCTGGAGCGCCGCCTGCCGGCTCTTGAAGAACGAGCACGGCCGAACCCTCCTCGTTGGCTGCCAAAGCCGCCTCCTGTCCCGCACCTTCATCGTCACTCATTTTTTCGCCGAAAAAGGAGAATAAGACAGCAAAGAAGTACTTTCCGCTTCTGACACAGTTTTCAAATGAGTCCTTCCTGACTCTCCTGGAACTGACTGTTTGAAGAGTCTAAGGCTTGTTTCCAATAAGAAAACTGGGATGGCCTGCAGCTGCAGTACGTTGCTATGACAACTTCGGTTTTAGATTAGCTAAATACATTGCTTCGCTTCGTAATGGGGAAATTGGTAAAGTATGGCTTAATTGTGTTGAGCTCGTATTGTTGGGGGTATAATTACCAATTGCCATACACACTGCCGATCAGCGGTCTGCGGTCATCGTCAAAGCTTTTCCTTCTGTAGAATTGTAATACTATTACGTGTACATTTTTTAAATACATACACGCGTCAGCTAAAAATAAAAAATGCTCAATCGTAACGAGTTAGGGAATACTTAGAAATTTAGCATCAACATACACTTTTAGTTTATTTTGCTACAGGTAATTCATTTCGTAGTACTCGTACTAGGGATTGTAACGGGACTAACTTTCCAGTCCCGAACTTTTCGGGACCGGGACTGGGCCGCCTGAAAAAAGTCCCGAAATTTCGGGATTTTGGTCCCGAAATTTAAAAAGACGGCAATGATGTAATACATAATCATACCAAACAAAGCTGCGGATTTTTACCATT
>JAQFZY010001130.1:0-17854 GCA_034696285.1 Hypogastrura burkilli
CGTTTTTTATAAAAAAAACATGTTTTAAACAATAAAAAACTGTTTTTTTTTGTTTTTTTAAAAAAAAAACATGTTTTAAACAATAAAAAACTGTTTTTTCTAACCCTGATAATAAGTGAAGCTTATTGAAGCAATACAAGCAATAAAGCCTCAAAGCCTGGCTTGGTGACTTCTTTACCGCCCTAGCTCTCACTCAATACTGAGTTAATTATCTAAATTTTAGATTACTATGGAGTATCGTAACTCAGGAGAACCGGGACCGTCCAGGCCCCCGTTGACCGAAGAGACCAGAAAGAAGCAGAGTCTCCCATTCAAAGTACTTTGTGAGCCGATAGGGGAATTTTCGAAGTTTGAAACTGTGGTTAAGATGGGCGAACCACACTTTGCGCCAAAGTCAAGGCCATCGACCGCACCTGAATCACGTCCGACGACTTGTAACACTGATTACGCTGAGCGCGATGTTGTTGGATTTATTGAGCATGCTCAGGATTGGAACGTTAAGAAATATCCTAAACATGAGCAAGTTACCCTCCGCTATGATGTTGAGTACCGAATGGAGCATCCGGAGGAGAAGGAGTACATGGAGAAGGACGCCCATGTGACATGGACCCGAAAAGATCTAAAGAGAGGTGGCGATACTCCGCTCTACGATCCGGATTCGGAAACGGAGCCGGAAACCGCTAAGTTCATTATGGAGCTTGAGAAGAAGAAGGCTACGGGTTGGGTAACCGATGAAACGCTTTACTATGACATGGACGATAGCATGATTCGCAATCTTCACACGTATTCGATCAGCTTGACTGCGCATGCAAAGGGTCCGCATCAGGACTTTGGAAACCCTACGGCATTGTATCCCATCATGACCTCAGAGGAGAAATTGAGTAAGTGATGCAATTGCAATTAATGTGTCGTTATTAAAACAGAAACTGAAGTTGTTGTACACTTATCGTTTTTAACAGTGGTTGGAGCTCCACAAGCCCGACCAGGGGAGCTTGCTTTTGGGTCTGGAAAATATCGTCCTGCCCCCTCTGAACCGTACAAACACAAATATGTTCGGACACAGGAATACATCCCGGATGCGGATCGGCCGTTCGAGTTATGGTCTGATCGAAAGTATCAACACATCAAAACTACGCACAGATTCGATGGTAAGATTCGATCACTCTGGGTAATTATTGAGATTTATCCATTTGAGTTGAGAATAAAACGAGTCGGATTCATGCACCTTCACTAGCTACCGTCATCAGCGAACTTGCCAACGATCGTCCGATTCCTAATGGGGGTAGGAAGGAGGTGCGAGATACTTATGAGGCTTGGGAGTATGAGGAGGAGTATTTGGATCAAGGGAAGAATGAAGCACGTAAGTACTTGGTACTAAGTACCCCCGATATGAAATGTGTTGTATTTGAATTGGAAGGGAGCATTAAAATTTGTGCGCAAATGAATGACTGAATGATATCACTCCTCCAGGTGATGGATCCTTCCCGCAAATGGACGACTTGCGTCAACCGTTGAACGACATCGTTCTACCTCAACTCAAACCTCGTCGACTTGCAGGTGAGCTAGAAAGTGACGTTCATGCTTTTTGCCGGGACGTGATTGCTATGGATATTTATACATATATAATATATAAGTAGATATATATAATAATGATAATTTTAATATCATTCAGATGTTATCAAGCGGAGAGCGGAGCTTCGAGCTGCCCGGGCCAAAACCCCGATGAATCCAGGTCAAAGTGCTGCTTTTTTATTGGATCAAGGCGATCACGCCGACACAGAGAGTAATGGGGATACTGAAGATAATGAGGAGACCGGAAAGCGATTTAGCAAAGCGAATCGAAACTGGCGGTATTTTGCTAAGCCTGCTAAATATCCAGGTTAGCCAAATACACAATGCCAAGAAGTCCTAAACTTCGTAACTCGCTAAAACTACTTGTATTTCCTTTCTAGTGCATCCTAACTCTGCTCGAGGAGAACTGGCTGCTAAGCCAGCCCCAAACTTTGTTATTCCAAGTGGGGACGGAAAGTCTACTGGGTTGAAATGGGAAGAAATCCTGCGGAAATATTCAGGTGCATGAAGCACAAAAACCTACACACTAAACTCATCACAGAAAATATGGAACACAAAGTGCTATCCATTATACCAAAAGTAAACATTTAGCAAAGTATTGATGCACTGTTGTAACTAAATTAAAAACGAAGTCAATAAATGGAATTGGTAATACGGGAAAATATAGACCAGTTGGTATTGTATATATATTGTTATGAGACTTAATCAAAATATGTTAGCCAAGCCAAGGCGACATTTGTGACCAGGACGCCTCTATAAAGCGCCCAGCTAAGTAGGCGCAGGTGACGTTTTTGGGCAGGTCACATATATAAAGCGCCTAGTTACGTAGGCGCGGGCTACACTTGTGGGCATGACCCCTTTATAAAGAACAGAGTCAAGTCAGTGCGGTCCCCTGACATTTGATCGAATTCAGTTGATCGAAAGGACATTTGATCGAATCCGAATGATCGAAAAAGAACATGGTCGAACTCCCTTTTTGATTGAAAACCGCAATTTATTTACAAATGTAAATGAATTAAAACGCGAAGGAGTACACAATTCAATGGATGGCTAAATAACGTATAAGTAAAATATTTTTCAATTATCTTATAAATTATTGGCTTTTCCCTGTACGAGTGTAGTACGTTTGTAAGCACTGCGAAACATATTTAAGGTAGAAAATGTGATCTACGGATATTGCGGTATATGTATGTATGTACGATGTTGCATAATTTGAAAGTGCGCGAATGCTTTACGTCGAGGGATAATTTAAAGGGGCGTAACGGCTACGTAGCTCCACAAATCTCACTCCGACTACTGCTGGTGGGACGAATGCCAAAACTGCAAGGCAATGTACGTACAGCTAATCTGGCCCGAGATACGTCATAACCCCCGACCAAGTACAAGGCGTACAATTCACGATTGGACTTTACATGTTTTTGAATATACAGATTTCTTGTCGTGATAGTACAGGTCACCCTCAATCTCACCTATTTCCTTATTTTTCGTACTAGTTACAGTATTCAACTTCGAGCTGGAAGCCATGTTGAATTTATTTCTTATGATGGGATAATTTTCAAACTTTTCGACAGGCTATGGGGAACAGACTTGACGCTCCTAAAAGGCTCGTCTAATTCAATTTACCTTATTTCCCCTGAAATGAAGATTCGACCAAATGTCCTTTTCCTCAAAATTAGGGTTCGATCAAGTGGTAGTTCGATCAAACGGAATCGATCAAATGTCCTTTCGACCAACTGAATTCGATTATTCGTCCGCACACGGTCAGCGCGGACCACATTCTCTTGCAGGCCGCCACTATCAGGATATAAGCCCAGTTGCCTTTCCGAGGACCACATTCGTGAGTCGGTCTCTTTTCTTAGGCGGCTAATCTAACCGGCGCGAACGACCTTTGTATTGATGAGGTTTCTCTCAGGCGTGGGCGAAATTTGTGTCGCAGACCCCTCCATCAGGCGCCAAGCACAGGCGGAGCGGACCGTATTTGCGTGGTAGGGATATTAGTCGCCAAGAGCAGTGGCGTCTGACGACATTTGTCCGAAGAGCGCTTCTCTCAGCCGCCAAACCCAGTCGGCGCGGGCGACATTAGTGTGGGGGACCACCATCAGGCGCCAAGTCCCGTCAACATGGAGGAAATTTGCGTGGAGGACCCTGTCAGGCGCCAAGCTTTTTCTGCGCGGACATTTGGATGGAGGATCCGCTTATCATGCGCCTAGCTTTGTCGGCTCGGACGACAATTGCGTGGAGGATCCTTCTATCAGGCGCCAAGCTTTGTCGCGGCGGAATTTGCGTGGAGGACGCCTCTATTAGCAATCAAGCATAGTCGGCGCGGGCGACAATTGTGAGGACGACGCCTTTATTAGGAATCCAGCATAGTCGGCGCGGGCGACAATTGTGGTGACGACGCCTCTATTAGGAATCAAGCATAGTATGCACGGACGACATTTTCGGGGAGGACGCTTCTATCAGGAACCCAGCATAGTCGGCGCGGACGAAATTTTCGGGGAGGACGCTTCTATTAGGAACCAAGCATAGTTGGGGCGGACGACATTTGCAGTCATGAAGCCTCTATTAGGAACCAAGCATAGTTGGGGCGGACGACATTTGCAGTCATGAAGCCTCTATCAGGAACTAAGTAAAGTTGGCGCGGACGACACTTGTGCGAAGCCAAGTCAGCACGACATTCGAGTGGTCGTTTCCATCATGCGTTAAGCCCAGATGGCTCGTGAGACTTCAAGCTTAATCGGCCTGGTTGAGCGGGAATGGTTTTATTAGTCACGAAGACCAGTGATATTTGGGACTAGGTTTGTGGACCCGATATTTGGGACTAGGGGGAACAGAGGATGCGGGAGACGGAGAGCAAGACTGAGGGACGGACTGGGCGGAGGACGGACTGGGACTTGGCTCCGGGATCCCGACTAGAGTTTCTCACAAGTCAGGGCTCTTCATTTCCTTCGTATAGGCATTTTTTATTCTCCTCATTTATTGCAAACAATAAACTCGGATCACTTTTGCTGACTATTGCGAAGTCTATCTCGCCGCAATTTTGGCACCCCATAACAATATGAATTGTATTGTAGGCTTCTCCTTTTGACAAGCTTAATGTGAAAAGCGACGAGTCTTTACGAAATTATCTAAAATGTAACAATCAATTAAATTTGCTTAGTAGAAATATGAAAACGCCCCCTGTCCTGACTAAAACCTACACATCAAATTACTCATAATTGCACATATACCTATTTGGTTTCATGAGCAGAACTTGACATGTATTTCTACATAGGTCAAGGCACAACCAAACCTTTTGGGTTATATATATATATATGAAATACAATAAAAACGGGCGTATAAGGTATTATGTATAATAATAGAGAATAAATATACTAGATAGCCTGAATCGTGTTTTAGGAACTGTAGAAACGACAGGGTCCAAAATAAACTGACCAAGAAAAGTACTTTTCAAATCAAAGTAACTTACTGTTCATGCGTATTACTTAGATCATCTCAAGGCCAAATACAAAGTGAGTGGCCATAAGGCCAATGATGTTAGAGCTCTACATTACTGTTTATGGCCACTCACTTTTATGTGGCATTGCGCAGATCTAAGCAATACGTCTGGACAGTACCAACAAGAAACTGTTGCTGACGGTAGACGAGTCTAGTGATATCTAGGCTTGAGTTTGTAGGCCTTCTTCCAGATCTCACAGAGACAGACCGTTGAGTGAAATCGGTAGAAAATTGCCAGCGGCATGGAGATGTGTGTAATGATTGTCCAGGCCCAAACCCCATAGAACTTGAGTTGGACCGGATGACTGTCCGCCCGAGACTTTTCCAACGTATTGATCAACCACATGGCCAGGTTAGTGACGAGGAGGAACGTGATCACTTCCCGGCCCGGTTTCCGCCTCACTTGGTCAGCATTGGAAGCCGCTCGTTTGGAGGCATCCAGAATGAAGAGAGTTTGGAACAGGAGCTGGATGAGGGAGGCCAGGGCTGTCATCATGACCAGGACAGTGTTCTTTTTCAGCGTAAAGTGACCCCCAATGATCGTGAAGACATTGTAAATGAAGGAGCCCGTCTGTGCCACAATTAGGAGGATATTATCCAGCTCCAGGTTCCGCCCGTGAACGAAGCGAAGCTCTCGAACCTGTACGTAACAGAGGCCGATTTAAATTACAGATCTCAATTGTGGATATTGATCACAAGTACGCATTACTTGGCACATTCCGATGAGGACGGCAACTATGGCGGCCGTGTATAGAACTAGTTCCGTAATATTGACTTCCAGCGTCGCCAGAGCCTGGTAGCCGGGCCGGTTAATTAGGACGAAGAAGAGGATAAGACTAATGATTGTCCCGACCAAAATGAAGATCCCAAGAAAGAGCCCTTTGTTGGCCCTGGCACAGTCAACAGAGTAGTGATGCGGGGATCTCCGTGCCCCGAACATCTGAAGATCACATAGATAACTATTAGTCAATATTCCCAGCGTCACACACCTTGGGCACAATAGTATTCATAAAATATATCAAGTTTCTTGGATACGACTGAACAATTGAGTTCGGAGGTTTCAACGGAGCTGTAAAGCGCTTTAGAACTATTTACATGACTTACATTGGGAGAGTCGGAGTAATGGCGCCGATGCATGGCCGCCCGTCGCTTCGCCATGCTCTTCCACATGACGTAGAGAATGGCTGCACAAATGAGGGAGTACTCAATGGTGCAGGGGAAGAGGAAGGGAGATGCATTCTGAACCAGAGATCCCATAATATCCGTTCTCCGACATTCGTAGATGGAGTGCGGCCCCCGGAGGCCCCGCTTGGCCCGGTGATGGGCCCCATGGTTCCCAAGGAGGACCGTCCCAATCGTGCTCGTCACGTTCTCCAGCAAGGAATGGGCCATAGTTTCGGGACTCGGATGGTCATTAGGCGTAGCGTGCTGGAGTCCGTTCCCCATGGAGCTCGGGACATGCCGATTGTAGTTGACTATGAAGGTGTTGTTATCCGGGTTGTAGAAGTGGAGGATCTCGTGGCGTGTCTCTTGGATGAGCACGTTGAGCCACACGCACATGTTCGTCCCAATCATGTGCATTAGGCCGAACTGGGACCCTAGCCGGACTGACGAGACGGCCATTTTGGAGTTGAGAAAGATAAAGTACATTTGGCCAAAAGTGAAGATCATGCGGACGGCGGGCGTGAGGGCAATCATGAAATTATGGCACTTCGTGTCCGGCTCCAGCTCAAAGTACTGCCCAAACTCCAGTCCACTGTAGATCATGCTCCCGATCCCAAAGGCTGTAACACAGGGACAACTACATAGTGTTAAGCCATCAAACATGTAGCCCTTGTCAATCTGAATTCTATAAGTGTGTGAGCGGTGAATAATAGGCACGAGGGATTAGCTTTTCCCACCTCATTGGTAAAGGGAAAATTGAAATTAAACTAGGTACTCGAAGAATTAGAATGACAATGGACGTCATAATTATGCAGCAGAGATGTACGGCGTTAAGTAATCCGCACCCTAAGCACACGGGCATGACCCGTGCCAGGCTTAAGTACAGTCGCCCTCAGTGCATGTTTGGGGTCCAGTTGCAGCAAAAGATTGGCCAATAGAGACTTAGTAGCCGATTTGGCTCAATTGAGCCTCTGCACGCGAGGACCAAATTGCTATTCCTATTCTGGACAAAGGGAAGGCTATTATTATAATAGTCTCATTATTAGGAGTACGGATCGACAACACAACAAGTCCGTCTTAGAAAAATCCAAGAGTTATACAATTAGGGGCACGCTCAGATTTGCGTATGCAATAATGCAGGCAATTCATACCCGCCGACTC
Source organism: Hypogastrura burkilli (assembly GCA_034696285.1). NCBI lineage: Eukaryota > Metazoa > Arthropoda > Collembola > Poduromorpha > Hypogastruridae > Hypogastrura > Hypogastrura burkilli. The sequence goes on from JAQFZY010001130.1 coordinate 7,396, forward strand.
ATGCCGGCCCCAAGCCCAACGCATGAGGTTAGTCTATCGCCCTAACGCGTCTGCATTGTCCCAGATAATATTGACCTTACCCACGGCTCCCATCCGAAGGTAGAAGCTTCCAAAATGAATCCGCTGCACAGCGTAGTTGCCCAATGAAGGGTCTCCAAGGACGCTGCCTGACCCCGCCCCGTTAAGATTTGCCTTGTTCAGGCTTATGGGTGACGGAGGAGCTGAGTCTGAGCAGGAGCTTTCGGAGTCACAGGAAACCGGGTCAGCCACTTCGGCGTCCGCCGGTGACGCACTTGAGTTCGACGTCATGCGCGTCCGCATTACGTTGATTCCTAAATAAGTATAATTTCTGGATCCAACTCTGGCCTAGTCATAATCCAGTCATGAATCAGTTCCCATAAGCCACTTACGATTTATAGTGTAGCGCACAGACTGAGTCGCCTTCTGCCTCAGAATGTTCCCGTAGATGCAGATCATGAAAGTTATGCTTCCGAAGTATAGGTATAAATAAAATCCCTGTAAGTTGTACAATAAGGTAGTATTTACAAAATTGTTTAAAGATCCTGTGTAAACTTCGGTTCCGTCATAAACACTGTACGTCAATAGATAACATTATAGGTATATGTTTTCCTCATACTACTATTTACATAGTTTGCATTGTAGTGGAAAATTCGACCCATGTTGTATTGTATATTGTAAATCAAAGAGGCAAGCGAAGCAAACAAATATTACAGGTCCTAAATGCATAAACTAAATACGTTAAAAGGTATGGCTTCATTTGTTGTTTATAAATAATCGCAACACCTGGCGTCTAGAAAGAACGACCATTCTCAATGGAAGGTAATTCTGATACCATATTAGCCTAACGAGAGGAAAAAGACACGGGCGGATTAGTTGGAGAAGTAATTAGTAAAAAAAAAAAAAAAAAAAAAGACGTACGTCGTAAAAAGATGGTGGGATGTATGTGGAGATGACCTCCGACATTGGAAAAGCTATTCCCATCACGACCAGAAGTTTCCCGTAGAGGGCCGAAAGAACCAGACCTAGGGCTTCACTGCAATTGGCACAAACATCAATCAGACAGTAATTACGGAAGGTGGTAAACATATAACACCAGATTCCAGATCTTCCGTCTGCTGGCACTAATTAAGCCCCAACAGGCGCTCTCAAGGTCGTCACAGTCATGTTCAATAGGAACGTGGACCGTTGTGCGCATCAGATTTATTTACACTTCCCATCCCAGCACCCAAAGCAATATGCGTTTTAGTGCAAGACTTGCGACGCAAAGACTTTGAGCCAATAAGGAACTAGGCATCTATTACCATTTTTCAAGTTTAAATGCTTAGAGGCTAGGGTTCCGGTCAGGACCACTGCTTAACCCAGGTACCCTGGTTTGCATGTGCTTTTTGCTTTTAAGCTTAAGTCAGGTCGTCGTCGCAATGTCCTTGACAACAGCTTCTGACAAAAGTATCACCGAAAGCCCACCTTTCGAGACGTTAAGCTTTTGGAAGATTGATCTTACGGCCATTTCATTCCATGGAAAGACCGAGACTACGAGTTGTTGGTATGAGTTTGATTATAAATGGATAGCGTGGACCTTGTGGAGAAATATAGTGCTTGGAAGTTACCTTTTTTTATCTTCTCAAACTATCACTATCAAGTCTCCCGTAAAAGGTAGTGATACATATGATGTACATCATGTACAGTAGTTGACACTTTGACTTACTTTCCCTGTCTTTTTGAGAGGGTGGTTTCCGAGGCCTCATCAATGACGGGTTTCATGGGCACAATATACCGACACTTCCGTGCTGTTAGCGGGGAAGAACTGTTGGAAGGCGGGCTCCCACTGTAGAGGGCACAGTTAAGGTCACCAGGCATAATTGGGCCGCCTTTGCGCATGAGGAGCGGGTCTGAGCAGTCTTCTTCTCTGTTCGGGACCACTGAGACGTCACAGAGGTCAGAGTCCATGACCGGACTTTTAGCAATGGCCGTTGCGGCAGAGCCGGAGGAAGTTGACGCTGAGCCGAGTTCAGTAGGCCCATTCGGACTCGACTTCTCGCTTGAATTCTGGGACACTGGGGACGGTTGACCTACCCATCTGGAAGGGCGTAGAGTAAAAAAAGAACGCTTTTTAAATAGATATATGTGACAACTGGCTGCATGGACTCAATGCAGTTGTAAGTTACAATACAAGTATAATTGGCTATCCTATTGTAGTCTCGGAGGAACTCCCGCACGGAATCTGAGTTCGATACTGAAATGTTCTGAAGTGAAACGTAGTACCTATATTATCTACATACATTGTGTAGCTTTGAATTAATAAGTTATCGTTTTGCAATCTGCGTCTTTTTGGATTGAAGTGTTAATTGGTCCTAATTTCAATAAATAGTTCTCCTTTCAGAGTCGATTAGTACCGCTAAGGCTAACCTCTAACCTTGACTTAAGGAGGATCTAATTAGATAAACAGATTTTGCACGTACACAAACCAAGTAAAGAATAAAGGTACGCCAATGTAGCTCACCTGACCAGCTTATGAGCTTTATATAATGCTAAACCATGACTGGGTGAAAGCTCGATAATTGCAGTGCTAAACCATTGTTATTTTTGCTATGGAATAATAGTACGGGTTTTGGATCCAATCCCATTATGCTCAGGTCACACATCTTAATGAAGAGTGAAAGCGCAGTACCATCCCATCTCATTAGGTAGATATTTATATGTACATACACGCTCCATAATATTCCCAATATAAAAAGTTCGTATCTATTCTTATTTCTGCGACGCACTGTAGCGCAATTTTGGTCTCAATCTCAATTATTTGAAAAGATTGTAGCAATAGTATCATATGTATGCACTACATTTCATTCAACCTTTGCATGACTTAATCGCCAACGCATGGACATCAACACATGAATCTGACCCAATACATCAAATTGTAAAACGCTAACAAGGAAAAATACTACAAGTACAAATTAATTTGATCTATTCGTTTTTAATGTCTTCATTTTCAGACAGACACTTCCCGTTCCCGTTCGGATCGAAACGTTTAAAAAAAGCATAAAACACTTTTTTTTTTTTTTTTAAAAATCGGTTGGATACATCGAAGCTAAACTGCTGTAAGCTGTAATCTACAGTTTCTTCTAAGCAAGTCTAGTCCCTTTTTCATTTCCGTGCCTCGTTCGAAACATTTCCAATTAGCAACCTCTTCCAACTTTACAAGTGCTCCTGTAATTATTGCCTAAACTAAGAAAGCAAAGTACAATAATACTGTAATATAAGGAATTAACCCTGGAAGTGATCCTGATCGAAGGCGTCCAAAGAATTTGGCTGCCGAGGCCGATCCGCGCCTCCCCCGATCCAGCACTTGCTCAATATTCTTTGGTAACTTTAATTTCCGACTGCTCATTTCGTCCAGCGTCCAACAAACTCACTTTCTACTGCAAAACTTGATTCGAGGCCTGATGATAGTCCCCAATCCCCAACAGAAGAAAAACCAATTCAAAAGAGTTTAATGGAAGATGTGTCCTAGCCAATAGGAGGAGGATAAGAAACGTTGATACGGTCCGGTCTCCAGAGCTACTGAAGTCTTTCTTTCACCCTCACAAACAGATGCCAATACGTGTCTATTTACTGTATTTATTATGCATGCTGTGCGAAGAGCTAGATATATCTGCATTTATGCAACCAAATTTAATCTGGCGGAAACACAAAGTTGCAGAACTGTCACCAGCCTCTATTCAGTCCAATCCCCTTACATAACACTTATTTAGCAATAAAGGATGCCCCCAGTCCCTTATTATTATCCCGAGCAGGAAAAACAACTGCTGGCCAAGCTCCGCCGTTTAGGGGATACTTGCTAATTACTTAATAGCTTATTGTACAGATTAGGAATACAAGTGTACACGAGTCTAATAAGTCTAAGCCCAGAATAGCTGTTCTTAGCCCTGAGCCAAGACTGGGAAAATCTGGACAGGAGATGGATTTTATAGGCCGCTTTTAATTGTTAGACACTGTAAAATGATAAGAGAAGGCATGCCAAATATTAATGGAAGCCCGGCATGCTTCTTACACACTCTTGAATAACAGTTTAGACGTTTAAGTCTAACGAGCACTTGACTCAAGCGAGGAAATACTACATACATTAGCATCTCTAGTCCAAAATAAGTGTTATAATGTGTATATCTTCCATACACCCACCTGATGTACAGAGTCGTCATCCCAGGCGTCCAAGCTTTGGTCTTTGTGGGCTGCGACTGCGAGCCCTCTCGGGAATAGCTTAGTGTTAATGTTATTGTACTTCACAATATACAGACAACTTTTCCTCCAGTTCTATTCATAGTTATACTGTCAAGGAAGCGTCGTGGGACGCTTCATGAAGCCCGACATAACATGCACACCTGAGAAGGGAATCCAGCTAAGTCGCGTAATGGGGCATAAGACTTTATGTCCACAAATGGCTGGGGAAGCACTGGACACAATTATTACAGACGAAGCATATTAGAACGGAATTGAAGAATACGAGAAAGCGGCAGAGGTCCTTGCTCGAATCTGACTGGGAACCCTGACTTTAGTGACTACGGAACCAACGCAACTCTATTTTTTTTTGAAGGAATCATGGGTTACTGAAACAATGTGAAGCTATAGCCAAACATGCAATCACCTCATTTTGGGCTAACAGACAGAGATACCTATTTTATATTCTAGTACACACACACATATGCTGCATCCTTCCTTAGAGTCTCCCGAAAGAGAGTTAACTTGCTCTAATACAACAATAAGGTTACCAGCTATGGTACTAAGTCCTAAACCCCGGCTCTGTATCTCTAATCATTCTTAACTTAACTTTGGTCATTCATTTGTTCACAAGTCATTGGTTAACTGAATCTGTAGGCACTACCTTACTCTATTGAAACATTCGGAAATCAAACTGCAGCTGCTGACTTTACTGTTGTTGCAACTCGTAAGTGAGCGGAAATTAGTTCATTTTTGTACCGGAATAGGGAATTAAATTCATTACATGGATATTTATGGAAGGTGGACGTTCTGACTGTATATTTTGTAGTCTTACACAGATATGCACGTATGCACGTACGAAGTTCAATTTACATATATCTTACTGCTTAAAAGATTCATTTCTGATTATAAAATCGGTACTCGTTAAGCCATAGGGCCATACTGACGGCCTTAGCAGGCTTGTAGCGTAGCAAGGACGAAGTGTATATTTCCACAACAAAAACCGGCAGCTGGAAGCTGGAACCGGTTAAAGCTTGAGGAAAGGCTGAGTTCTTGTAGTTCGAGATACAAACTCTACAGATAAGTTTCAATTTTCAATTTCAATGCATTCCCTCATACTTCTGATTTCTATGTGGATTCAGTCTTGATAAAGTCTAAAGTGTTCAAGGAGCCTAGAATTGAGTGGAAATCAGAATGGTAGCCTTTCTACTACGCCTTACTATTTAGGACTTCATGGCAAAAGAAGCCGCAACAACACCTGCTTGCTAGCTTTCCTTTTAGCCAGTAAATCACATATTATGTACTATATGCAAGGACTATTCTACTGCAAATATGCAAACGCATTCCGAACCTATTGAAAATTGAGTATATTTATAGAAGGACCAAAAATATTGGCACATCCATTAATTCGAAAATAGATGAATAGAAAAAACGTTCTAAAATGAACCTATCTAAAGCGTTCACTAGTTCTTTACAGGAATTAATCCCCACACGGTGCTGTAGTCAGTACCTACTGCCTACCTTTACGTATGAACAGCATACGTAGATAGATATAGTATTTCTTAAACCTAGTAGAATCCACAATAGTAGTTCACCCTACTATTTATATTTTATTGACAGTGAGGTAAGCAAAGCCTATCATTCTACGTATTATAAAAGTTATTCTACGCTTTCTACTAACTGTGGTAGGGAAAGCCTGCATTATATTAGAAAAATTATTCCAAGTTTTCTTTGTTAAAGCGAGATAATTAAAGTCTGAATTATATTATAATAGTTAGTCTGTTTCGTACTAGAAATTAATTGGAAGTCTAATCTACAATTAATAAGTAAATATATGGAACTGAAATAAGTCAAAATTCAAAAGTGTGTACAATATAACCAGTCCTGGCGTTTCAGCAACATTAGTTAGGAACTCCTTTTCGTACCCGTATTTCTTGAACACTAATTCTATTATTACGCACAGTGAGATCCTTGCCCTGAATCATCGATTGTTGTCAAGTTTCCATTCAATTTGTTCCTTTCAGGCGAACCTAAGGAGCAAAAGAAAATAATGAAATACATCAGAACAAATTAGGCAAGCACGTAGCACCCAGCAGTGCTTGCTAAAATCTCCGTTGAGCACTTACAGCCAACTATCGTCCTCGTCAACCCCAATCGATAATACATCCAAATCCCCCCCATCAGCTGCTGCTGGAACTACAAGCGAGGGACCCGGTGCTGACTCCTTGAAAGCCGCGCTCTTGATCTCAAGATCCTTTCTTGTGTGCTTTTTCATTTGTTCCTTCCCTCTGTCCAAATCAGGAGCAGGAGTGACTTTCTCGACTCCTCCAAAGAAGGGTTCCAGGGGAAGGGGATCAAGTAAATTGTCAATAAACCATCCAGTCCTGTCTGCAGTACTCGCGGAGTCCCGTGAGGACGGAGAGTCTCGATTTAGCTTTGGTATCTTCCATGTCGGAGGCCCTTGAGCCACTGGATTCTTTTCCCAGCTTTTCCCTGTATACTTTTCCCTTGCGGAGGGAGCTGCATCAGGCATTTGAACTTCATTATGTACATACCGTGTTGCCAGGGGCTTAAAACGTTGACTATTACAAAGTTGACCTGGAGGCTGCACACGGACTAAAGGCTCCTTCCCGTCCATGCCACGTCCGCGATCAAGAGACGACACTTTCTTGACCTTACTTCCGGAATTCAGTAAGCTTACTTTTAGCTTTGGAATCCTGCCGGTAGGTAAACCTTTATTCTCCGGCTTCGGCTTCTTGTCCAAGTCTTTCCCTCGATCTATTTTTACTGAACTAGTTGCGAGCTGAATTGGGTTCTCTTGTTGATGTTTGACGACCCGTGGAGCTGGATGTTGAAAGCTGTTCCCTCGATCCTTCTCCTTTGTTGAAATAATTGCCCGCTGACTTGGGCCCTCTTGTTGATGTTTGACGACCCGTGGAGCTGGATGTTGAGAGCTGTTCCCTCGAAACTTATCCTTTGCTGAAATAATTGCCCACTGACTTGGGATCTCTTGTTCATGTTGGACAGCCCGTCGAGCTGTATGTTGCACGTTGTTCCCTCGATACTTATTCTTTGCTGAACTAGTTGCGAGCTGTTTTGGGATCTCTTGCTGATGTTCGACGACACGTGGAGCTGGATGTTTCAAGCTGTTCGCTCCATACTTCTCCTTTCCTGAACTAGATGCGAGCTGAACTGGTTTCTCTTCTTTATGTGTGATGCCCCGTGGAGCCGAAGGCGGCAAGTTTTGACGAGCAGGCACTTGACTACCAGGCCGAGCTGGCATAGGCATTGGGAATTTCTTTACGCCCTTGGAAACTGAGCCCTTCCGAGATGGTTCCTTCTTGTGGCGACCCCCGGTAGCCAGAGTGGGTTTAAATGAAGATGAAGCCGCTGACGCTTTGTTCACTTTAGACTTCGGATTCGGCATTGGTGCCTTTCGTTTTGGCGGGCCGTCTTGAGTCTCTGGGTTTTTGTTCCACTCCTTCCCTCGGTACTTTTCCTTCGCCAAACGAATTGCCCGCTCTATTCGATTTTCGTCCGGGAGAAACCGCGGAACCGGAGGCTTTAAACATTCCTTTGCAAGAATTTGTCCAGGAGACAACTTTCGGACTGGAGATTTCTGTCTTTTACTTCTGTAGATCTTGAGTTTCGCTTGGAAGTAGGGATGGTCCGAGAAGAGGCGGTGGCACGGCGTTGTCATTGTTTTGATGACCTCGTCCGATACCTGCTCAACGTTTACGGAGACCTTCGGAAACAAAATCACCCGATCCTCCCCCTCGCTTCGCTTAAGTTGGACTCGGTATGTACCATCTTGGAGTAAGGTCGCTGTGATTTTTGGTCCCACGACAAAGTCAGGCTTCGGTAGCATAGGAGCAGAAATAAGTTGTTCATTAAGAAGGGTGTCGTAGTCTACCAAAATGTCGAACTCAACACCATCTTCGAGCTCACTAAACCGTGGAGCGCCTTTTGTTGCAATTCTTTTCCTAAGATCGTCAGCTCCAACTCTTGTCTTATTGTCCACACCCCAGTGACTCGTGTGAGGGGTAATAGTCTTCCACTCCAAGCCGTAGGAATACATAAACTCAAACTCTGTGTTACCAGGAAGTACGCCTTCGCACAACAGATCTTTAATGTCGTCAGAAACAGGGAAATATTCGACGTCCACAGCCTCATCAAAAACCTGGACTACTTTGGGAGCTAGCGGAACCGGATCCTCGTCAGGTGTCTGAAATGTATAGAGTGATTTGGGAATTTCCGCTAAGGTCAATGGTTTAGGCTTCGGAGGTAATGGGGGCGGCCATGCTCCGAACGTGCTCTGAATCTCTTCTTCAACCACAAACCGTGTTTGGACGTTGTTCACATATCGGGAGACCTTTCGAGGGGGTGAGAATGGAACTTTTGGCAGAGGCTTTGGGGTGCGTCTGCGTCTTGCTTTATAATTATTTCCGGCACCCTTTGAGATGCTTAAAATCAATCGGTGTCGTGTGGGGTCCTGAGGAATGCCGTCGAAGCCAGGGGTATTTAGAACGATTTGGGTTTTGGCATGATCGGGACCTGTACATGGCACGACGGTGCCTTTAGCCTGTTCGGGAGCGGCCACCTTTGGCACGGTGGGCTGGCCCTGTTCGGGAACTGTGTCGTTTGGTGCTGTGCTCCTGTTATGATCTGGACTTGTGTCTTTTGGCTCTGAGTTTGGTTCTAAGGACTTCTGAGATGAGGATGACGATGAGGAGGAACTGTCGTCATCGTCAGACTCTGAGCCCGAGCTTGAGCTGGACAAGTTGGATTTAACATAGGTGGATGAGGAGGCCATATTTACAAGTTTGGCAGGGAATGTTCTGTAAATATCAAAACAGGCAATGTATTGTGTTGGATTACGATGATCCCATAATCACCTTAACCAGAAATGCATAAATACAGGGGTGATCAGGTTCAGAGATATGAGAAACGCTTAATTAAAAAGAATGCTCCTAGTAAAAAGTCGCTGAGTATGCCTGAGTGTGCTCTAAAAAGGACGAAACAACTTCAGTTCAGCAAGGCATACTCAGCGACTTTTTACTAGGAGCATTTTTTTATTTCCGAATTTTGACGGGTTACAACTGCATGGACCACCATTATTATCTGCAGCTCCAATAAAACTCACCTATGGCCCATGAACCCTAGAAATAATTAGACGACGTAGTTAGTCGTTCCGAGTTAGCGCGGGCGTGTTGGCTAGTCAAAGGAAGATTTTAAACCGGTAATACAATATTCGAGTTCTGAATTAAGTGGCTTGGGCCGGGACTATTCCAAGCCATATAAACGCGTAAATATCCAATACAAAATACAATACGTGTTGGTAACTGGAGTTTTTATGCTTGCCCGCTTCACTATCGATATTGTCTTATAATCTTTTTAATTTCGGATTTGACCAAATGGCCTGGGAGATTGAAATGTAGATGTGCTTGACAATACTCAAGTGAACAGAATGGTTAACTTTAATGCAACGCATAGTAGTACGTGTGTAAGCGTTTTCAGTTTTCAATCAAGGGAAAGTGTAAGATGTGCTTCGACTTCAGGCTCTTTTCTTTGATTTTTAAAATGGCATTGGAATTCGGCGTGATCGAGGCCTTCGGCAGGATCCCGTCCCGATCCCGAGCCTCTGGCACAGCACAGTCTCTTCAGTTTCAGGATTTGACCAAATAGCGTTCTAGTTTGAAATGTAGATATACTTGATTACTCAAGTGAACAGAATAATTAATTTTAAATAGCAGAGCAGTTCGTGTCTGTTCGTGTTTTCAGTTCTCAATGATAAGAAAGTGTGAGATGAGCTTCGGTTTCCTTTTGTTTCAGTTTGAGTTTTGAGTTTTCCCGACACCGCTGTTGCTTGTCTTGTTTCGCAGTATTTAGTGTAGCAGTATTTAGTGAGGATGATCCACTTACTGAGTGTACACTCTGAACTCTGATATGTCCATACCAAAATACCAATGCCACCTACTGTTACTTCAAATCCACCTAACAACGGGCTCATGCCAATGTCTGGTATGTTTATACTTTTATTGACGAACGCAGAAACATCCAAGATCCGTTAGCGCTCTTATTATATAGATAACGTTGTCATGAGTGATGGATGATGCACATCAGAGTACACTAAATGCAGATAGTGGGCATCAGGGTGAATGAACTCTATAACACTAGCACGGTCTAGACAGGGTGGGCCCATTAGCTTTTTTCTAATGGGAACCAC
>JAQFZY010001131.1:0-17839 GCA_034696285.1 Hypogastrura burkilli
CTCGCGAGGGTAGAATTAATATGCGAAATGTTCTGAAAACAATTCGCCATACTTCATTTGTTCCCTTAGTTTAAATGGATTTTTTTAAAAGAGCCCATATTAATTGTAACATCCGTCATCAAGATCAACTTTTGTTATATTAGGGTTTTATAGAAAAATACAGAGAGTATCTATATACAATTTATTAAAGTATACATAAATATTATAATTTACGAAATGTTTTTTTTTAGGTATGCCATTGCACTTTACATAATGTTATTAAAGTATGCGATTCAGTTAACAAATTATTTTTAAAATATGCGATTCAGTTTACTATTGTTCCTGATGTATGTGAGTCACTGATCTGAATTTTAAGGCCAAATGAAAGTGAATGGCCATAAGTAGTAATGTGTACCTCTACTATTGTGCTTATGGCCACTTACTTTTCGTTTGGCTTTGAGATGGTCTTACAATTCCAATTTGAAAGTATCATATAAGTGAACTTAGGCCAGTTATGAATTTCATTGCGTATTATACAGCTATTCTCGGATATAAAATTGGTATTGGGATTGGGTTCATTTTAATTGCTTTTGTAGGTTGGCACACATTAATTGGTTGACACATTCCACATACAGTACATTCCACATACAATTTGGACTGAACGTAAAGGGCGCAGGCAAAAATGTTACGTTTTTTTGTCACATAGGCGAAACAAAGACTTCTGAAACATTCTTTTTTTTCTTTAGATTTTTCGAACATTTTCCAAGTACCGTACTATGGGAGAATGACTTGAAGAGGAGAATGAATGAAAAAAAAATAAGAATGGCTAAAGCCGCAATAAAATTTGTGTCGCCTATGTGACAAAACTTGAATTTATCCGTTACGTTCAACCCAACCCCACATAAATGGTATGTAACTAATTTCGTGTTTTTTTATGTTGAGATTCCATAAGTTGTTTCATATTCAGTATTTGAGTCATTATATTATGAGAAAAATTTGAATGAGCATTAGGAGAAAATAATATTAGTCTCACTAAACACGAAACAAGCGACAACGGGCTTTTAACTGCCAAGATTAAATGGCGTAGACAACCGGTCTGTCTTATGGTCTGACCACCGGTATTTTGGTGTACCCTGTTCTCATCCTCTCGGCTAACTTCACACCACCGCTTAACATCTATATTTTTTCCTTGTTAATTCCCATTAATATGAATATTTTTCGGCTCAAATCTATATTGCGTTTTATTAAGTCATAAGTCAAAGTCAAAAGTAATGTTACCCGGAGGTGCCTGTGGGAGTTCCATAGTGGCCTCAATTCGTTACAAATGACTTGACTCGAGGATTAGTTGACCTCTTAAGGTTCAGTGTCAGCGATCAGTAGCAGTGCTCTCGTGTTCAGTTGTCACGTTGTCAGTGTTCAGAATTTAATTTGCTGTGACGCTGGACGCGGACGTCGTGCCTTCTTCTACTATGTACTGAAGTAATGAGGCTACCGGTGCCTGTGCCTATGTCCACGTGTCACTTCCGTCGTTTTGACTTTGACTACAGACATAGGCAATTAACTATGGCAATAAAAATGGAAAACAACTGCAAAATTTTAATTCTTGGAAACCGGACTAAAATAACCAGTCGAGATTTAAATTCGCGCGGTATTATGGCCAGACACTAACTCGTACTCAGTTGTAGGAAAGAAGCAATGTGTTCGTACTCTGTACCTCAGCTACGTATGATTTAGTGAATATACTATAGGTTTGTATACGTTACAGAACACATAATAAATTGGATAGTATACAAACTTCTGGTGAGTTTGGGAAGTCGAATTCAGTTAATGGAAGATTCCACATTGAAATCCAATATTTTACGTCTCGCTACAGGGTTGCTCTTTCCAATGGTCCAAATTACTTCAGAATTCTATATATCTCATTCGATGGGATAGCGTAGAAATTACCTTAAAAAAAAAGAAGCTAGTTCCCCTTCTTAATTTCACATACATATGTACATATTATGTGTATTTTTATTTCAGGTGCAGTCAAAGTTGCCGTAATTTCTGCTCATCCAATTGTAAAATTAATTCCACCATTGGAAAGAGCTTAAAATTTTGGCTTAGGCTTAGAGCCAATCACTAACAAGAAGTAAAATAATATACTACTTGGCTATTGAAAACATACTAAATTAGTGAATCATTAGTCATATATATATTTCTTAACGTCACGAACGTAACTAATTTGGTAACTCATCCTCAGGGTAAATTAAGTGGTAAAATGTCGAGCGGCGTGGAGCTTGGACTCCAAACTCTAATTTATCGGCTCAAGAAATCCGGAGAATTGAAAAACAAAATACTTTTGAACGAATTAATTATCCCTTCTTGCTAAAGGGTTCCTCTAAACCCGCAGGGTTTGATGCCCTTTCCAATGGTACAACTAATTTTTAAATGAGATGCGTAGAAATTACTCAATATGTTTTGTTCACACTCTTATTGCCACATTTTGAATTCCAATTTTTAGTCATGTGCAGGAATTCCGTTGTGAAGTAAATTCTACTATTTGAAAGAGCATCAAATTCAGGTTTAGAGCCAACTTTTATCTGGGAGTAAAATATTGTATTTCAATAGTAAATGCATTGATTGAGTTGAGCTTCCCAAACCAGTCAGTATGCAATGCCTGCAACAGCATACAGACTCTTTTCGTACACAGTCTGGAACATAGGGCCGTATACGTATGCACTACACGTGTTCTTGGGTTGACGGAACGTACATCCGAGTTACTGCCGGAACCATTCTTCACTACTAAGGAAAACTTGGATGTGCAGTCCCCACCTCTGGCGCGCAGTTGTAAACCTCTATTGCAAAAAACTGGAAAAGCAGGGAAAAGTCAGTCGAATCCGCCTTCCGCTGTCAAAGTTTCTCGTGCGCTGCGACTGCGACGACGGCGAGTGCCCACGAAGGAAGCCACAAGGCCTTGAACAAGTCCGGCTCCCCTCCTTTCCCATCATTCATCCCTCCAGTGCCAGCCAGCTCGGATCCGACCTCCGAATCGGGCTCCTAGTTCCTCTTCCTGGACCCTCCAGTAGTGGCAAACCAAGGTTCTCTTTTTATCGACCCCATCCTCGGCGGCGGGTAGGTCCCGCATTCCAAATCATATTAAGCATAGAGGAGCCCGCCTTACTACTACATAGATGTCTTTCCCTCCTTTCTAGGTTGGTGCAGGCGGAACGTGATAAGGCCCGGGTCTCGGCTTCAAGGACCCAAACCACGTCAGAGCCAGCAGCTTAGTCGGACCCACTCGTTAAGGAGCCTGGAGAAATCGGCGGAATTCCAGCCAGTCCCTGCCTCGACGAAGGCTGGAGTGCCAGGAGTGCGAAATAACTGCTAAAAATATTATAGCCAGTGGCTAGTGGAACCGAACAACGTACATCATTCATGATGGCTGGACGGGTTTGTGCGGCAATGGTTCTCACTTTCAATTACTTCTTTACATCTGTCTTACCTTTTAGTTTTAACTCTTCTTTCAAAATCTGTCTAGAATAGTGCAGGCAGTAGTTGTAGGACAAGAGCTAAGCGTTAGCATGTTAGCAGTAAGATGCTTAAGAAGGACGGGGTCAAAAGTGTCCATATTTAAGGGAGGAATATTTAAACGATCACCAATTAATTCGAGATCTCTCACCAATTAGAGTTGATTTCCTCACCACGGTTTTGAAATACTTCAAATAAGATAATTTTATTTCGGTTAATTATTGTAAAATCTTTTGCTCATAATAATTTTGAAGTGATTGGTGAGTAATTTGCTGTAATTGGTGAGGGTGACAGATTTCGAATTAATTGTAGGTCGTTTAAATGGTAGCCATATTTAAGTCTAAACCGTCTAGACGCATAAAATTGGAAATAGTCAGCACGGAACTCATTGTCCAAAAGTAGCTACCGTTTAAATGGCCTCTATTTAATGCTGCCCCAGAAAATATATATTTTAGCCCAAGATAAAGTATGAAAATGATCCCTAATCTAGGTGCTTCCCAAACTATATGAAATATGAATCACGTTGGGCGGGGATTGTAGCATACTATAAAGTTGTTTTACATCTTAAAGGCATATTTATCAAGTGTGCCGGTCACCTATGGTATTAAACTTCAGTCTATTTAACTGCCAAGAAGTTAAATAATGGTGGGAGTGGCAGGCATGTCCGAGATTTCGACAAGCTACTAATTGTAGTGCTCACCTAACTTCTAACTACTATGGACTACATAGGGACAAACTAACTGTATAATTATATACTTTACACTAATTTCCTATTTCCTCCTCTATAGTTTTAGAACCATTTATAACTCAGCGTGTACTTCCTACTTCCTACATGCAATTCAACTTCTAAATAGGACAGGGACAGAATCGGTTGCTCCGAGGTAAATAGTTTTTAAGTTGTCAAAATGTATTCCCTGCTAGTAGGCAGGCGGCAGGTAATGGATTGTCAGGGGAGGTTCTAGTACACGTGAAGGCATAATACATGTCATTATTTAGCTCTTCGGTTTTCTCAAAGGCCAAAGGTAAGGAAGTAAGACTGGGTGGACTCTCTTTAATTATTAATGAGGTAGGTAGGCAAGTATTGATCCTCAAAGACAGCATGGAATATTCATGTGATCGGAATAGAGCAATCGTTTAGATTGCTCAGATACTTCTGGTAGCATTTGATAAGGGCTTAGAGTTAGTGGACTCTTCTAAGGCGTAGGGCATTAAGCAATCGGTTTCATTTAATATTTAAAACACTAATTTCATGGGCTTAGCTAATCCCAACTCGTAATGCTCTTGAGACAAACCAAGCTGACAAAAGGATTTGAACAAAGCTTGTGCCGGCTTGTGTGCTGGTCTGCGCTCGAAATGCGCCTTCGTAAAATAAATACATCGAGGTACCTGAGCTTCAAGTTCATGCCTATGCCTATGCCTCTTTAATATAAAATCCTCATTACGTGTATGTAGCTACCACGACTTCTCGAGCCTTGTTCGTTTAATTATTCAGGCCCTTTTAGCACTTACCTGGACTTGGCCATAGGGCATAATTAATATTTCATTACGGCCTGACTCACGTTCTTAATTAATTTTCCTGCAGCAAGACTTAATGCCCAAAGCATGAGCCCCTGTTCCGCTTGAAGCTTTCATAGATATGAAGATTGTCAGTAGGTGGACGTATACATATCCTATTGTAATGGCTTCTATTTAATGCTTCCCATAATATATATGTAGAAGAACGTATGCTAATGAACAATTCCATATATTAACCAAATAATATGACACAGGTCAGGCACTATGAGTAAGATAGAAATCCCTTTTTAGGCGACTAAAATAATTGTGTCCAATATCGATATTTGCCAATTTGCATAATTTATTATGGAATAAAGTATATATTTTTTGGGCAGCACTAATATCAGTGTTTTGAGTCGTGATGAGGACTTGTCTGGGGTTTCTGCCATAAGGAAAATGGAGTAAAACTTCCAGCTCCAGGCTTAAGTATTTCCAGAACTTTGTGCAATATAAAATATTTCCGAAAATATGTGAGCCATTTTCTCTGATGTTCCAATCTTTGGGCTATTACCAATTTTAAAGTAGAAGCTCTATTGTATGAAAGGAAAAGGCTCCAGAGCTCGGAGCTTACTTCAATGGATTGTACTGGAGCTTGAACCATACTGTTACTATCGATTCACATAAAATCTCAACTCGAAAATGAATTGTGGGGCTCGAGGCTCCTAGTCTAGAAGATGAAGATAAAAGTAGCCCTAAGCTGTAGGCACAAAGCACAAGAGAAAGCGCCGGCGATTTTTCTGGCTCCTTTTCTTCGGGCGGAGACAAAGTGGAGATTTACATGTTATGGATCTTCAAGTTTTTAGGTCTGCATTTGAAATTTGAACCCTTGAGCCCTGCTTTCTCCAGGCATAGATATATATCTAGCCATATATTATGCCTTAGACTTATATTAGTTCTGCTTCCTGACCAATATATACTTTCGCCCAGATGCATAAAATATACAAATGAGGAACGATACATATTGGATTCAAATTATTAGTCGGTTTAAGTCCATACTCGACCTGAGTCATATTCTTTTCTTAACTTCTAGATTAGTTTCATTTCCATACTTTTTTGGGCGTGAATATGTACATTTTGGGTTTGAGCAGCATTAAATATTTATATGCCTATGCCTTATAGGCTATCTGGGCTTTCGTCCAAGACTGGGCGTGGTTCGATTTTCATTCCCAAGTGTTTCAAACTGGAGGCCTGTGTGCATGTCATGAGCTTGACGTTGACCTGTGTCAAGCTTTAAGCGACATGTTTATGACAGCTCCAGGGGCTACTAGAGCTCTATCACATCACTGCAAGGTTAACTTTGAGCCGACTTCTCTATATTTAGTAGCACGTTCCCCTACGTGCCCGGGTTTTATCAGAGGAAACGGCTCCCGTTAATAGGACCATAATTTGTGGGCTGTACAAACATAATGTTATTACAGCTTGCAGTCGTGTTCCTCTTGTAATCGATTTTGGTGTAAGAGGAGCAAATTAGCGGTGGTGGGAGAGGCCTGAGCTGGAGCAGCATTCAGAATTCTCGGTCTTTCCAGTCTAATTTGTATGCATAAAGGCTCACGGCTTACGTCGTACAATATGCTTGTCTTTGTATGCTTGCGCCTGTCCTGTTCGTATGTATATTGCATTGTGCCTTGTGTCTTTCTATTTTACTTTGTGAAAAAAAAAACGTGGTACTGCAGATGAATTTTATCCCTATAGTTTGTGATATGAAATATCGAACTCTTCAGCCCTCAATTTTCCCGAGATACGAAAAAGTTGAGTCACTAGAGACAAATAACTCATTTTTTTACTCTTGGGCTCGTAAAGTAGGAAAAGCGCTGAGCGGAGAAAGGTAATATGTAGCCTGGGATGGGCCAAGGCCTTCACTGACATAAAGGAACTAAAGCTAAAGCTCCGAGACTCTGATCAGCCACTGGGATATCTTCCGCCTCAGAAAGGCCGCCCTCCAATCGTAAATGCCGAAAGGTGAAAAGTCGACAGGATAAGACTGTAGGAATTAAGTTATCTTGGTCTAGAAATCAAGAGAAAGTTGGCTTTCTCTGAGTCTAAGTCTAAGTCCTACAGGGCTAATGTAAGCCTTAGTCTTAGCTGTGAGATTTAAGCCTGGGAAAAGCCGATTTCCGATATCTGAGCATATATTCTGCAGGCAGACTTATACAGTTTTTTTTTGCAGGTTGAATGAAGAATGAAGTAGTATGTACATATATCGTTGCTAAAGAGAAAACAGATAGGAGAAAGTCATCGGTTGCATTCAAAATGTACGGTTTTGCAAGTTGAATGTAGTATGTACATGTTAGCATACATGGTTGCTTAAAGAGAAAGCGACTAGGAGATATGCAGTTGTTGCATTGCATGTACGATGTTGAAGGATGAATGCATGTAAATACCTGGATCTTCAAGAGAAGCCAATATGAAAAAGTCGACGGTTGCATAATGCATGTGTGTTGTTGCAGGCTGAATTTAGTATGTACCTATGTACATACATGGTTCGCAAAAAGAAAGCCAATAGGAGGAAGCCGACGGTTGCATCATGAATGTACGTTCTTGCAAGCTGAATGTACATGGTTCTTCAATAGAATCCAATTGGAGAAAATCAAAGATTGCAGTATGCATGTACGTTTAGAAAAGCGAAAGGATTACGCAACCCGCAAAAAGTTAAATACAATTTGGAACCCTTGACTTTCCTAGGAGCTTTCTCTTTAAGACAATATCCGTTCTGCTCAAAATATAAAATATAAACTTCCACACAAACCAAAATATACAAAAGGACAAATAATTGTTTAGTCGGTTTATGTAGGATTAATAGTCCATTCATATCCCGTACCATTCCCACTTTTGGACTAAAATCTATATTTTTGGACGGTATTAAATAGAAGCCTTTTGGCACTCTCCGTGGCCAGAGCGAAGCAGGAAGCCTGGCCCAGTATTTATGCCCCTGATGATAGCCTAAATGTTATGGGTCTGTAATTCCATAGCTTTTTTTCTTGGCAGGCCCTCATACTTTCTCCCTGTAAGTAAAAATAATGTTTTTCCTCACAGGCTTGGCTATTGATATTTCCCTCCTTTAGTGGCTTTATTTAATTTGAAAGGGATTTACTGCTCTCTTAGTGTATTGGGCTTTATGGAACGACTTACGACGGTACGACTTGCGAAGTAGTAATGGCCGTTTCCCTGCTCGTTGTCCAGCCGTAGCCGTTCCTCTAACTCACTAAGCATTGGCACCAGCTACTCAAAGATAGTGGAAATCTTTATATGGGCCTGGAAACGATTGTACGATTGCCGGGATCTGCCGTTAGGTAATGGCTAATTTAATTTGAGGAATTCCTAATGGCCCTGCGTGCTCTGTGCTCAGGGTCCGGGGCCCACTCTGTGTACTTTATTATAGGCCGTACAGACTACAGGCTGTGTCCCAGCAGCCCTGACACCCTACAAGGCCTAACTGAAATGAATGTGCTCTTACTCCGAGTGAGACGTAAAGCAAAGGAGGGGCAGAGGAAAAAGGAGTATGGCCTGGGCCAGAGGTCAAAGGCACTACATATAGTATACATAGATCCTTGTCATCTGAGTAAGAGAAAGTATTTTTGTTGCACACAAGGGGCTGGACCAGTTCCTAAAAGAAAGGATGAATCTTCCCTCTGTGACTTGAAGAGGATGAATTGTTAGCTTTGTCTGGCCCTGACAGGCCGCCTTTTCTTTTAGTGGACTCCGGACCAAAAAGTGTACATAGTATACAGAAAGATTTGGACAGGACTACTTTATAGGAAGTAGCCTTGGAACCTTGGCGTAGGTGTAGGTATTGAGGAAATGACAGGCATTGAGGACAGTCCATTACTTTTCCCCCCAAAGACTTGGCCGGGACTTTCTGGCCGTAATTTCGTTCAGGAAGCCAAAGGCTGGAATGAGCTGGCTCTATGTTGCAGCTTTATTGACACGGGAGGATTTCCGGGCCCCCTAATGACACACGGGCGGGTTGAATTATCTTATTTCTGGGTGTGGGTCCATAGGTAATAATAATAATACTGCTCTAGACACAGGTTGGAGCTGAGGCTTGTATTTAATTCTACCGAAAAAAAAAGTTAGATTTTAGCCCAAATAAAGCATTTAAAAGGAAATCAGCCAATCAATGCTAACCAAAGAATATGACTAGGATTGGGTACAGAATATTATTCGGTATTAATTTATGTCCAATAGGTATATTTACTCATTTGCATAGTTTTCTGTGGCTAAAGTTTAGATTTTGTTTAACAGCACTAAAATTAAGTCTTAAGGAGAATGCGGCTCGGAGTTGCAATTTGCATGCACGATTTTGAGGGTTACAGATTGCATGTACTACGCGGCAAGAGAAAGCGGCTTGGAGAAAGGAAGGGTTGCACCTTGTATGTCCGTTTTTGGAGGTTACAGGTCGCATGTACATACATAGTATTACGTGGCAAAACCGCACATGCAAATTTCAACTGTTAATGATGGCCACACAGGCACCTTTTCTATGTCAACGACAGCGTATGTACATACCTCATTCAACCTGCAGCAACGTACATGCAAAATGCCTTTCTCGTAGCCGCTTTCTCCTTACGAATTATGTACAGTCAAGCAGAAACGTACATGTCAAGTGCAGCGGCTAGGCCTGGTTGCAGGTAGTACATATGTATCTATCAAGAACATCGTACATACATAATGTACATATGTACATGCATACTACTTACATGCAAAATGCAATGGTTCACTTTCTCCTAGTCGCTATCTCTTTAATCAAGAGCTAGACTTGCACAATGCATTTTAATGCCCGGTTCCTTTTCGCAATAGCAATGGGAAGCCAAGGCCTCATGAAGTATTTAGCTTGCAATTTCGCAAACAAGCCGGAGCGCCATTTCCTGGCCCTTTGATCAAGGATATTAAGTCGGTAACATGGTAGAGCCAAAACCCGGCTCCTCGGCATCAGTATTCCTGGCAGTTCCCTCATTCAGTAAAACCGGCCTACCGTCACCGATGTATGTACTAGGAACAACTTAAAGCTCGGATGGCTCTGACTCGAGCCTATACATAGTAGTCATAGTAGTGGGTAGGTACGTGGGAGCGGGAAGCAAAAAATAAATCGACATGACAGGAACAGAGGCCGGGGCCGGGATTTGGGAGTGCCAAGGGAACCGGGTGCCAATTGTCCATCGGGGTGGGAGTCGAAAGCCTGGATTTTGGATTTGCATAAGTTCCCTGAAGCTGAATAGGGAGGAGGCTGGGGATCCCATTAATGAATATATGATTTACTGGAGTCCGCTCCCTCCTGGATTTGGGGATTCCAGGAAGAATGGAATGGAGTTTGGCGGATTTGATGAGTGTAGCACTCTTCTAGTCTTTTCTAGTCTTCTAGACTCTTTTCATCTTCGGCGGAGCGGGAGCTTTATAATATACGGAAAATTCTATGTAGGAAAGTCAAAAGCAATAAAAAGACCTGGGCTTTACTCAAGGAGCCTGGAACGCTGTATGCATACGTCTTTGTCATCGTTAATTCTAGGAAGGCTTCATAACAGAGGCTGAGGAACCAGCTACTACTACATCTTCTCTACTTAATTATAATTTAGAAGTGTGCTTCATACAGTATCCAGCCGCGCCTGTCGTGTACAGCATGATTAAGATTATTTTCCGCTTCAAATGAGGAAGTGAAAAGGCTTCTATTTAATGGAGGCCAAAAAAGGAAGAGTTTCAGCCCAAATTAAAGTACAGAAATGATCTAATCTAGATGTTACAAACAATAAGGCTCAAGTCGGCTATAGTATATGAATCGGGTATGAATCCCGTATAAACGGACATAAATTTGTGTGTAGCATCTATATTTGCTCATTTGCATACTTTGATTTTTGTGTTAACCGTGATTTTCGGGGAAAATTCATATTTATATCCAGGATAGGGACGCATTTTTTAGGTAGGAACGCTATGCTTATATATAGTAGTTCTAAATCTCTCATTTCCCTTTACACACATTACGAAGTAATGGCTACTGAACCAGGTACTTAACTGTGGCCTGATTCTGATTTCCCCGAATATAGCGACTCCAAGTAGTACGATGTCCCTCGGATCAGCTCTCCCTGACGAACTGTGCTGTCGTGAGCCCGGCGGATTTCCCTGGAGGTGCTGGGTAAGTCTGAAGCGCTTTCAGCGCCTGACAGCTTGGTGTATTTGATTCTCTCCGCAAGTCCATCACTCATCCTGACTCTAGAGTACCTACAGATCCAAACAGTAGGAATCCGTAGGCTAACGTATGCTCATATTTACACTTGGGAATTTCAGACTCAATTTGTTCTCTGAGGCAATAGCGTACGGAAATACGGCTTGAGTCGTAAACAGAGCCCTATTTTGTATTCACTGTCTGAATTGAATACGTTTCCGTTTCCTGGCTGTACTACTATGTAAGATAATTCCCGTGCCCGTAGTCTGAGTCATACGGCGGCCTCATACGTATAAATGGGGAGAAAGTTTGAATTTTTGACTATTTTTTTGTCTGCCTTTGCCAAGAAAAAAAGAGGAAAAGTCGCATTAATTAGGGAGAAAATGGGCTAAATGAATCCCAACCGCATCGTTTGGACTAAAAAAAATGTAAATTAGGCCCTGTGACATAGGAGATAGGACAGGAGCTGAGATAAAGTTGGAAGGC
Source organism: Hypogastrura burkilli (assembly GCA_034696285.1). NCBI lineage: Eukaryota > Metazoa > Arthropoda > Collembola > Poduromorpha > Hypogastruridae > Hypogastrura > Hypogastrura burkilli. The sequence continues at coordinate 11,684 of JAQFZY010001131.1, forward strand.
TTTATAGAGTAGTACTACCTTGGGACGAAACTTTCCCCGTGCCCTTTACACTCTAAAATGCCAAAAATTGAGAGAAAGTTCGCCGAATAATTTCCTTTTCCCTCCAGAGGATTTAGGAGCCATTATAATTGAGTACGTGATTATTTTGGGCTTACATTCACTGGGAGAAAGGGGTCGTATTTTCACTGGAGCAGTTTTATACATTTTCCTACAGGATTCAGCTTTTCTGGATTCGCAACTTACAACTATAAACCGTATAATACGCATTGTCTCTTGATGTTGCCGAATTTAATTTAAACGGCGTAGCCACTTACCGTAATTTAACCTGAGGATTTTGAATGTTTCCCTAAAAGGTGTATTTATACGTACCCCTTTAACAATCGGCTTCTTACTTTTACTGTCCACAAAATATAGGCTTTAGTCCAAACCGGAATCTATATACATAAAATCGTTGGTCTTTATGTGTATGTGTGTGGATGTCCGCTAACTTCATCAAAACTACTGGGCCGATTTTGATGAGTGATAGGTCAAAAAATCTCTAATTAACCCGGGAACCTTTCGCCCCATACCTCATTGACCTGACATCTCGTGAACTGTGACTTTTGGTTACTTTAGGTCAAAATTTGAGTTTTTATTTGTTTTTGAGTGCACACTTCCAAAGATAGCTCCAATAAACAAATCCAGAAATAAATTATGACATTAGCGCCTAGCTACAAATACCTGGTGTCGTAACGGCATGAGAATAGTCTGTAACGAGTACCTCATGTCATAACCCGAATGGCAAATGGTTGTAACGAGTACATCATGTCATAGCCGTACGGGAAATGTTTGTAACGAGTACAAACATCCTTTCGAAATCGAGCAACAAATATGTGCAAGCGGGTTGGCAGTGCCAAGCTGGATTTCTTTGACCAAATAGCGCTCGGATCGGGTTTATACGGTAGCTTGGACTTTTATTGGAAACAGTAGCGCACGGATTGCATTTTAACGGCTATGACGGTACCCTAAGGGCCTAATTCGGTTTATCGGGTTCCCTTTCCCCCGGATCGTAAGATCAGGTAACTTACTAGTATAGAAATAATCAAATATAGATTGTACACAAATTTTAGTTGGTTTATACGGGATTCATACTTTATACCCAATTCATATTCCATATTGATATTGTTTCGGTAACACACGTTGATTTCTATATTTCTTTTTTTTGCGCTTCTGTAGAAGCTCAAATTAAAAATATAAGTTTTGAGAACTAATTTTCATTTTAATATTTAAAGTTGCCAGCACTCTGCACCTGGTACCAGGCTATTTATATATTATTCCGCCATTCGATTCTACGATTGTAATATAGCGAGAGTGGGCACGGAAATTACTTGCTCAATCTAGTACTCTGAAGGAGAGAAAGTAACTTTCACTTTAAGGATTCTCTGGTCCGCCTGGGACTCGGTTCCCATTCAGCCTAGCCTCGCCGCGGCGGAGTGTATTATGTTCTGTTATTCTTCCATCGATTTTCCCCTGCTTATGTATTTTACTCCCTTCCCCTCGAAATTCTTTGTTGGAGAGAGCTGTGGGCTTAGGAGGCCTCCCCATGCCCGCTCCTTTGTACGACTCGACCGAGGTGGAGGGATTGTTTATTTTCCCGTACCCTCTAAATTGCCTAGCTAAGTGTATGAGATTAATTGAGATGAAAGGGAAGGGGGGCCCGAGGGACCATTGATTAATTGGGAGGTTTGAGTTTGAGTCCAAATGAAGGCTAACCGGGCGGAAAAAGTGGGTTTATTGGCTCAATTTTACAACATTTTTTTATGACTGGTTCTCTTTCTTTCTTACAGGGAAGGCCGGCTCCGTACGCACATTCGGCTCTCCCCGGCCGGCGTCCTGGACAAGTACGTTGTGCTAACTGTGAAGCAGAGCCCGGACGTGCCGCCGGGGAAAATTGGGCTCAGCCTGACCCAGCGGAAATTTGCCACGGCCTCCATTGGGCAGGACATGGACGTCTATCCCTATGAGTTTGACCGCTCCACCCAGTGTCTATCATCCATTCTGCTAGAGGTGGATTTTCTGCAGAAGAAACAGTAAGTTAGGCTGGGCTAACTGCTGCGCTCCCCAAAATATAGATTTTAGCCCCAAAATCGGGGTTCAATATGAGCAAATGTAGTTGTTGGACATATTAATATATTTTCAGTCGGTTGGGACAGAATTCGTGCCCGATCCCGGTTCATATTCAATACTGTCCGATTAGAAATAGAAAATCTTGACCTCTAGAATTAGATAAGCTTGTAAAAATGACAATCAGAGAAGGCTCTGAACTAGGACATAAAATATTGCTTGTATTTAGTGCTGCGGCACAGAAAATATAGATTTTAGTCCCAGACAATGGAATTCAAGAAGAACAAAATAGAAGACTGAAGTTGAGTACGGAATATGATTCCGCAAACAGAGTTAAAATACTATTTATGATTCCGCAAGCAGATTTAAAATACCGTTTATCTCACATCTATATTTGGTCATAGTAATTTTTTGTTTTTGGATAAAGCCTATATATTTTTGCAGCACTAATATTAAGTCATTAAATATTTGTATAAAGCACTTAAATCCAAATGCTCGTACTTGCTGAATTTGGGCTCTCTCTTCGATTACCAGCAGTAAAACCCAATTAATGGGCTCGATGGGCATAAAAGTATAAAATCCATACGGGCCTTTCATTCCCAATTTAAGGCATTGATGTTCGGGTCATATGTAGGAGGTTGGTTACGTTCGAGTACACATACGGGCCGGAGCCAGGCAGTATTTGGATAGAAAATGGCCTTAGTCCCAAAGTAAAAGTGGATTTTTCCCTTGGAGAATAAATCCCGGGACTGGGGGCCAGGCCTTGTATGCTAGTCAACCGGATGAATTGCGCTTTGTCCTACCCGGCCACAAGCTCAATGTACTTAGGCACTGTAGCAAATGGACTCTGGGCTCTTTGGATAGTCGAAATTTTCATGCATGAGCTGAGCCTTCTGTAACGAGTCCCCCATGTCCCCATTTGACACTATTTATATTTGCTGGAGCCTCGGCCACTAATGAAATTCCTTCACAGATCCACGAACGACCCCTATGACACGGATCAGATGGCCATGGAGTTCGTGTCCCAGTTCGCCGGACAGGCCTTCCATAAGGGCATGCCGCTGGCATTCAACTTTCTGGACAAGAAGCTCCTCTCCCTCAATGTGAAGGATATGGAAGGTACGATCATTGGACAGATACATACATGTGTCACGTGCAGCGTAGATGGAGCTATTCTTGCCTTCTTGCCTTAAAAACAATTCCTACCATCCTGCCTTACAGCCTTTACAATTCTTGCCTTGCTACCTCCCTGCCTTACTTCAAAATTCTTGCCCTACTATCTTCGTGCCTTACCGGCTTCCTTTTAATTCCTTGCCTTACTGCCTTCTTAATTTAAATAATTTACGATTCTTGGCTTTCGTGCCTTAATGGCTTCCTTACAATACCTTACCTTACTAAATGTTTGCCTTACCTTCTTCCTTTCAATTCCTGGCGTTACTATTCTCCTGCATTACCGCCTTACTTTTAATTTCTAACCGTCCTGCCATACATAAACTTAAAACCCTGCCTACCTGTATTTGTAAGGCAGGAAGGCAAAATGCCCAGGCGCGGTGCGCAATATCGCTCCTAAACTCTTTCAGTGTAATCTAAAGTGACATTCCTGTTTCCAGTTGCCGACATGAACCCTATGAAGGTCGGGGGTGACGTGCGGGTGTCAAAGGCGGAGCTCGGAGCTCTCCTGCCCGACACCAAGATCACATTTGAGAAGGGGGAGGGCTCCGGGGTCAACCTGACCGGGAAGTCTAAAGGAGCCTACACCCAGAAGTCAATTATCAATCCGACGTGGGACTTCCAGCAGATGGGCATAGGCGGGCTGGACAAGGAGTTCAACGCAATCTTTCGGCGAGCCTTTGCCTCCCGCGTCTTCCCGCCTGAGCTCGTCGAACAGCTAGGTAAGTTCAAGTTTGAGTCAAGTTTCCTGGTTAAGTCTGTTAAGTTTCCGTATTGCGTTTAGGTTAAGTAAACTTTCTTGGCAAAGTTACTTACGTTTTCTGGAGTTGCTTAAGCTTCTTTAAGTAACTTAAGTTTCATGCTACATACTTAAGTCGCCTCGTTAAATAACTTAAGTTTCATACTAAAGACTTACGCTTGTAAGTGACTTTAGATTCCTGCAGTTGCTTAGGGTTCCTATTTAAGTAACTTAAGTTTGCTGGAGTTACTTAAGTTGCTGGTGTTATTTAAGTTTTCGGGAATTACTTAAGATCCCGGGTGTTACTTAAACTCCTTACAGTTACATAAGTTTCCTGGAGTTCTCCTCGATGTCCATAAGTTTGACTGGTCAAGTTATTCACAACTTTACTTAGTTATGTGTCATGGCCAAGTTCCTTAAAAAGTTACATTTATGTGTCCTATTCAAGTTATTTTAATTTCCTGGTCAAGCTACGTAAGCTTCCTGGTTAAGCCAAGCTAGGCGACAAGGTAAGTTAAGCTTCCTGGTTAGGCTAAGCTAAGTGACAAGGTAAGTTAAGCTTCCTGGTTAAATTGTCAGCATTCTGTGGTAAGTTAAGTTTCCCGCTTAGCTTAAGCTCCTTATTTAAGTTTCCTGATCAAGTTTCTTAATCCACTTATGGCTCCACCGCTCCGCCCGCCAAAACTTTGTTTTAATTACTTACATTCCCCATTTTCCCCACGTTTCCCTATAATTGGATAAGGCGGGAGCGTGGAGCGGCGGGTTCCTCTATAAAACATTGACGGAATACGAAATGAAAGGCGAGCCCCGTCCAGGTTATTCTCTGCATCTGCTGGAGAACATGAGCCTATGTATGTTGTAAATCCATATTCCGCCCATCACTACCATGTACTTACGTAGTACTATCTTTACCGTCATTCCATTTTACGACAAGACTTGGCCGGGGATCATAAATATACTTGAGTAACTTACTCAGTGGGAACTGTCATTTTCATACGATCCACAGTAGTATTATGTATCATCTACGGCTATTGAGGATCTGAAATACTACGACTATTACAGAATACATAAAATATCATGGTCAATTACGCCTGATCCCATGCCCATTAGCTTATGTCCGGTATGTGTCCATGAATTTGTAGTCAAATTGAGCCTTATTGCGAAATATAAGCTTTAGCCCAATTTTCGTATTTTTTGAGGGGATAAACTATACTTTTTGGTCAGCATTAAATACAGGCCTTTATATTCTATTAGTTTCAGTTTCAGCTCCTAGAGCCTTTTGTCTCTGTATTACCGTAGTCGGCTGGCCTTCTATTGTATTTCTGAAATACTTTCGCGGAAAGTTAGGTATTTGTATAGGCCAAAACCCGAGCCTTTCTTCGACAAGGCTAATCGAATGTATTTTCCTAACGAACTTCCTTGGCCCGACTTAATTAAGCCCAACTTTGGCAGGTTTTGGGAGGCCCAGCGTTTTGTTCCTGTGCCGGCTGAGCTGGAAGAAAATACATTTGAGGAAAAGTTTGAGACTCCTGAAAGTGGCCTGACTCGTGACGGCTAGGCAAGGGGGAAAACTTTTGTCTTGGCACTTTCTCGGAAAGTCTCAAAGAGAACTCCCGTCCTCGACTTCCCCGACTCATGTTTTAGCGTAAATGGGAGAAAGCCACGAATTTCTGCCTCGCTGAATCGCTCTGACCAACTAACTAGGGGCGGGCGGTTGTCGGTTGTATACAACTGGCTTCCTTTGAGATGGGCCTTGCCAGATTTAAAGCAAAACATATAAAAAGGCTCACATAGGAGACTTCACACACGATGCGGTAATAATTTCTGGCCTGAAAAAAGAGACTTTCTCTGAAAAAATTACTTTACCGGAATGTAGTAGACAAACAACTTCTGCGTAGCTTAGACTTAGTATAAATATTAAATTATTTTTTATGTCGAAACGACGTTTACTAAATTCAAAATGTAGCTGCGGCTTCGTTAATATTACTAACAGTTCAGTTCACAACTTCCTCGTAAAAATATTTATAACAAGGAACGACCTCGCCTTCGGCTCGTGTCTTACACTTTCGCACGCGGCTCCGCCGCTTAGCGCGGTTAGCTCTACGCTTGGAACGAATTAGTACAAATATTTCGATTAATAAATA
>JAQFZY010001132.1:0-17836 GCA_034696285.1 Hypogastrura burkilli
CCCTAAAAATCCCATGTCAGAACTTGGACTTCGTATTGGGCATAACTTTTTGCTGGCGGAGTTTGGTTGGTGTAGGTAGAGATATGCGACCTGTAGGTTCGTGACGGTGAAAACTATGTCATAATATTATATTGGTTAGAAAAAGTTGATATTGTGCAATTTAATTTATAAGTTTTTACAAAAAATAAATTATTTTTACATCGAAGTCATACTTCGACTATTTAATCTTCGGTTACCAATTTAGGGGTCAGGAAGTTGAGATACCGCTTTGTGGTCCATTTAAAACTTGCTCAGAGGAATTTAACCTGTACGTATGCACAATTACATATTATTTTTAACAGAAGGTCATCATCGCATAAATTTGGTACGCGGGTGATCTCCTTTCGAACGACAGGTTCTTAGGCACTGATACTCCAAAACAAAGGCTTTCTCCAACTGATTTAGCTTATCAATCAAATATATTAAAGAGTTCGGGGCATCAACGGTGAATACTGTGACAACATAACCTCCTACGTAATAGGACGTGTAACCCAATCCGTGTTAATGATGACGGATGACACCTGCAAACTGCAGACTTCAAGTTCCAAATACAGCCTGTTAAATACAAGGTAATATCCGTAAATCCACCTTCCCAACCCTTCCCCCCGCCTTCCTTGTTATACTTTGTATTTGTTCCTCGGGATTGTGGAACAAGAAGAGGAAGAGGCTTGAGCAGGGCTGTTGTGGGACGGCCTAAGAGGTTGGTTGGGCTAAAGGGGGTCCGGAGAGACTGTAGCCATGTGTTCCCAGTCCCAGTCCACGGCCACCACCACTACCACCACCAGCAGCAGGAAGCCTAGGACCAAGAACACATTGATTTTCTCCAGGAACCAAGGAGGCTCCGGCTTCGAAACTCCGCTCATTCAGTCCTTCAGGGGTTGTCGTGTCGTGCCAAGCTCGGCCTTCCTCTCATTACGAGCAAGAGACGAAGGAGAAAGCAGCCTATTACTTCCAAATGTCAAAATTTCCAGCACAATAGAGATCCCCTGGCCACTCAAACCCACTCTAGTATACATACACGTTGGGAACATCTTCAAGCATCCTATTGTGATAAACAGTTGGCCCAAGCCGGAAAATCTCCCTCGAAGATTTACGCTTCTTAGTACTGGACTGAATGGAGTGAGGGAAAATCAATGCTCCGGCAACCCCAACATATATAATCTCATATCCCGCATTTGACCAAAAACCAAGAAACCCAGGCTTAAGTCTATCTATGTACTACACTATTTACGGTGACTGTTTACCTAATCAATTTTTGCAGTGCAGGTGGCTCAGACTTTAGGAAGATATATTCTGAAGGTATCGATACGTTGGTTGTGTTCAAACTGAATTTTGAATTGTGGTTGGCAAGTCGTTGTTGACTGATCGAAGAAACAGCGGAAATAGCTTGTAGTTTAACCAGTTTAACTAAGGCGTTACCGGATAGTATCCCTGTTTCTTGCTTCCTGAAAAGTGACGAGTGACTATAGAAGTAAGTCCTCAGTCTATCTTCATTAACAAACACTCCAAGTTTGTATTCTGAGTTCGAAACTCGGTTTAAGGACTTTGGAACGAAGGGATCAAGCCAAGGTAAGAGACTAAGACTATAAATGATGTGGTTCATTCAAAGCTTCATACATCATAGCAAGTAGCAGATCCGTTCATGTTGCTTAATTTAGCCGTAAATGCTAAATAGTTAATTCCACGAACTTCCTCATTAAACCTTAACTCTTATTGCGGGTTCTATCTATCTATCGGTACTAGCCGAAACATATGTACGGCGTATTTCCCTAAAAATAAGGATTTTAGCCAGATAAAAAATTTTAGATTAAGATTTTTATATGAATTTTCGTCCAATTTTCTATTGTATTTGCAATGGTGCCCAAGAAGTATGGCATTTCACTCAGAGCAAAGTATGAAATTTCACCAATAATCTAATATGACTCAGGTCGGTTATGGAATGTGAATCCGGTATAAACCTCCTGCAAAATTTTTGTTTGATGTCTTTATTTGCTCATATGCATACTTTGTTTTGGAGTAACGTTTGAAGTGTTTATATATTTATTGGACAGGAGTTATAGTTATTCGACGTAAAACTAAACTAACTCATCACCTCGCTTGTTATAAGCGTATCTCCGGTGAAAATAATGGTAGGTAACTTTGATACTTGTCAAAAATTAGCCCTGATTTTCTCTAAACAGAGTCTATGTAATATGCAAACTGAAACCAAATCCTCGACTCTTTAGCGGTACACCTTCCTACCACATTTTCCAATAATCCAACCTCCCTCTTCAAATTCAGGTCAAAGTATGACCGCAAAATGGAAATTAGGCCCTGGGCCTCGGGCTTAGGCTCTACCACCAAACAAATCACTCACTTCCATCTTCATACATAGTACTACGTACAACCAACCATCCAGCACCATTAATACGGGCTACGGGCCATAAATAATAAATAAGGGAACCTAAAAAATGGAGAGAAACAAGTCCCTTTGTGCTACAGTTGTGTTTCCCAGCACCAGCAGTGAATAAGGAAAAAAGAATGATAAAAGTAGGAGAAAGTGAGTGCTGCTGCTGGTGAGAAGTAAAGAAAGGGAGAAAGAAAGTGAAAGAAATTGAAAGTCACTCTTCAAACTTTCCTCTAGGTTTCTCTAATATTCCCTAAAAAGAAATTATATACACTTCCGCTCCTACCGCCATACCCCACCTTTTCATCTCTTCTCAGCATTTATGAAGGAAAAGGATCTTTTATGAAAAAATACGCCCAGCTTTTCTCCTTTTATTTCATAAAAATAGAAAAATACCGTCCTTGTCATTACTTACCTCTCTGGAGGGAGCCAGAGCCAAAACGGGTGGTTTCTTCGTTTCGTCCATACAGTAAGGTACCTACTTCAGGCTTTTTTTGAATACGAGAGAGCCGTAATTACTGTAGTACGGACATATGTTGTAGATTGTGTAACAATGGGACAATATACAAACTACTAAACCAGAATAGTATGCTCTTTAAAATGGCACACCTTATTTTGAAGAGTATTTAAACGATCACCAATCAATTCTAAATCTCTCACTCTCACCAATTAGATCAGATTTCCTCACCAAAGGTTTTGAAATATTTCAAATAGAAAGAGAATTTTAATTCCGTTAATTATTGTAAAATAAATAATATTTTGCTCAAAATAAGTTTGAGCTGATTGGTGAGTAATTTGCTGTAATAGTTGAGGAAATCTGCTCTAGTTGGTGACATATTTCGAATTAATTGGTGATAGTTTAAATGGCAGCCTTTTTTTTTTACATTGGGAGGCGTAGAAATCATATTTGAAAATCAAAATTAGAATACTACATATAGCCACGACCCGTTGTTGGAAAGATCATGAAATCTGCTTCAGACCCACTTAGTAGCCAGAGGAACGAAAATCATGGATTTTAAAATCCAATTTTGCATTGGTTGAATTCGACTTCCCAAACTGACCCAGTCCATAATCCGCAGTGTCCAAATTTCCTCAACAATCTACAACGGATAAATAATAGTACACATGAATCCAAATCCCAGGAGAAGAGGGGGAAAATGACCAATTTTGAGCCCCGGAAAAATCCCCTCAACACATTATTAGATGAGGTAATGCAATTAGGCCGGCCGGGCCTCCCTTGGCTCTGTCATCAGGCTGGAGCCTCGAGAATTGATTTGAATGAGAGAAAGCAAGGCTGCCTATGTAGATGTAGTATGTATTTTCTGTGCAGGCTTTTCCACGGGGTTGCACTTTACATACATTCTGCCCGGATCCTTTCACCGTATCTACATACAGTAGTGAAGAGCTTCTAGGCTACAGGTACAAGGCTTGGGAGCGGAAGGTAGGTAGGAGTTTAATTATGCCATTAATTATAAGTACGTGTATAATGGAGAGGGGCGGAACTGAGGAGAGACTATGCCGTAGACGAGCTGAGCTGCCTTGTCGTTGATTACTAGCGCTATCGATATCACACCTCATACTCATAAGGTCACACATAAGATCCACAAGTAAATTAGTAATGTACCAGGATACATTGTACTAACATTTTGTGCCAAGGATTTTTTTTGTCAGAAAGAAATTAGTTTTTTTTTAAAGAATGCCGATTTCGAAACTGCGGCTAAATATTTTTATTTCGTTTGTCAGTCTTTTAAATAAGTTAATTTAACCTGGCGTGATATCTAGGAGCAGTGAACTAAGCTAATGTAATTTATTATTTATTTAAAGCTAAAATTACATAAAGTCACATGAACTGCTTAATAGTTCCTAATACTTTTCATTTAGGCGTGACAGTGCCTCGGTAGAAGAATATTTCGTTTGAATTTGAATTTTACATCTATGTAGAATTCAGATTTTATTGCCCAACATCGTAGTAGAGTAGTTACCGTTACCGGAGCTCGTAAAGTAATCAACCTACTCCTTTTACTCCTTGTTCATACTTCACTTCCTATATGTAGTTGTCCATGCCTCCATACTTACTAAAGTATTAATGAATGACAAGGGCCTGTGTTTCTAATTTGCAAGTATGACTACCATATTTATTTATGTCTCCAATAAAGTTGATTTGTCCCTTTCCTTTTCATTGGGGCGGCCTGTCAGGACCAGGCATCAGCATGACTGACGACTTTAACACGTTCGTAATAACTATGTCTCATGTCCGAATTCGGAAAACCAATAGAGTGCTGTGCATACGAAACACAAAAGCATTTTTGGGAACACAGACGACCGTCAGGTACATTGGATTCAGCTTTATATGCTCCTTGTTGTGTATTGTGCATAGGAAGTAGTATAAGATTCATTCGACCAATATAATACGACTCGCCTCGCTCCCAATATTCAGGAAATAATAAAAATAGATCAAATATTGAGCCGTTTTCGGAAAAATGGGCATTTCCTTGCATCTGACAGACTTTTATTAGGCAGCCTTTTGAATCGGAATGTCAGCAGGTTGAAAACATGTTTTTGGTACTAGGCATAATAATAAGGATGTGGGTACAGATACAGTATAGGCTTAAGCAGCCCAATATACCATATTACAATATGTATTATTTAAGAAGTGTCGCAGATCGCAGTAGCACAAGAAGAAATAAGTGTCAAAGATTGGTTTTAGTGCTAATAGATAACAGAAACATAGCCCGTGACTTACTATACATAGATGTGTCAATTCGTTTCGCTTAATGACTCACGTTTAATCACGTTATATGATTATGGCCTATGATAATTGTTTCCCAGTTAGCATCTGACGACAAATCATTTTAAAAGTGTCAAAAAAAATTAGCTGCCTTATGCTGGGAATCGAACCCAACTATTGAGAGAGGGGGGGCACTCTGGCGATCGCTCCTACGCTGTACCCTGTCGCTCTTCCTGGCGGCAGGGCAGTGGTTCCTGCGCCAGGAGCCGTTTCTCGCTCAGAGGTGCGGAGCGATTCACTGTATCTTGGGCCACTTGGCCTTTGATATGGAACCGACAACCGCCTGGATCCACAACTCTCCTTGGCACAGACCTCGTTCGGCTCGATACGCCGGAGGTGGCGCTCGAACCGGGGCCTGTAACCGAACTACAAACCACTCGGTGTTCTCTCCACCACGCTACAGTGCGGCTGGTAGGATAAGGCACGAATCTAGTCGTACTCAATCCAATGCCATTTTGTACATCTGCTCTGCAACTGTGGCCATTAAAACAAAAGGAACGTATGTACACTCAACTTTACGTACCGCGCGTACATTCAAGTTATGTGCCGAATATTCAAGGTTCCGGATCCGGATCCACTTTGCAAATTTCTTCACCTTAATTTTCGCAGTTATTCTAATTTTGGTTAATTACCCTACAATATTGGAGTTTTATTCGGATGTTTATTCAAACATTTACTGCCACCCAGTTTTACGACATTACGGACTTGCAGGATTTGTGGAAGTTCAGCTTGGCGACTACAACCTTTGAAGAACAACTTTGAAGCAAGGATTCCTTGTAAAATGCTCACATTTTTCTTGAAACGCTTGACCTTGTTGTGACCGTGTGTTGTGTGACATGTACATTTGTAAGGTATATTTTCAGTTTGTCTAGCTTAGTTTATGTCTAGCTTAGTTTATATTTATTTTAATGTTTTAAGTTTTAACGGTAAGACATCCGAAGCCCAACCCTTCAAAAATTCGTACAATAATTCATGAAACAGAGTGGGCCTTTTAATTCTTAAACAACCTACGCAAACTTTCTGCAGTTAGGTGTATCGCTTATGGTAAAAATGAGCTTGAGCTTTGAGTCCCGAATGTAAATATGAATAAACTTAGAGCTTAGACTTAGACTTAAAAACTTGAAAAGCCGGTAGCTATCTCTTTACTTTTAATTCTTTAATTAGTCAATATAATTGAATTTATGATATGAATTTTTGAATAAACAATAAACCATAGGCAGGTACGTCGAACTCGCTCTTCCGGAATCCGAGGTAATGAATATTTTAGCACGTGTAAATACTAACTCTAAAAAGTAAATCTTATGCATGTGATAGTGATATGTGATACACGTGAGCGTGAGCTCAGGTTCCAAGGAGTCCATTAATCAAGGAGGGAAATGTCTTGAGGCTGCTGGACTGATGTAGTTCCTCATCTTACATCTCCTAATAATTAGCCCCCTATTCAGTGGTACTACCTACTTTACACAAAGGAGCTCCTGGCTGGCTGGCTTCTTTCCGAGTGTCTTGATTAGAATTGCAAATATTTGAGTGGGCCCAACTTTGTACTTTGTACGCACAAAGGGTCTAAAGAGAATAAAGGCCCTATTATGATCTGACCATCCGGCGTAGGATCAATGCGGTGTATGGACGTGTAGTGCCCACCGGCGGGTTTCCTAATGAGTCCTACGAATTAGCGTCTATTTTGTGAAGACTCCGGTTTCTGTGCGATAGGTAAATACATGCGTTAATTAATCAGCGTTATTAATGAAGTCTGGTATTTTGTGTTTCGCGGAGAAATTGTATAATTCAGCCCATGAACGTCGTTCTTTGTAGTCCAAACCTAACCTAACTTAATCGTTTTTCGCCAAACCTAACCTAACCTTAACTTAATCGTTTTATGCCAACCCTAACCCAACTTTACCGTAGTGTGTTAAAATCTAACCTAACCTAACTGGATCGTCAAAAGTTGTAACTTAACCAGCTAACTTAATAATTTCTATTTGGACCTGGTGAAACAAGCAGTATTGGCCGCATAGATTTAGCCTTTTCCGATGAAAAATTCTTCCGGCACGAAATTATTCGGCTATTAATTAGCCCCGATGCAGGAGGTCGATATCTTCTGCGTAGGATTTTGCGGGGGCTGTAAGCCTCTCAAATGTATCTTGGGATACGGCTAATGCGCACCCATGGACCTAATTACCGAATCGGATCAAAACATTATGGCTAGGATATAATGAGGAACTTCAAAGGGACGAACTCCGGCTTAATATTGATTCAAAAATGTCCGGGACTCGGGGAGCTCTTGGAAACCTGAGTAACAAAAGGACTGATTTCGTAGGAATTTCCATTTTCCATAAGGATTGGCAGGAGAGAATAAATTAGGGGCTGCCTGACAAACTCTGTTCTTTCCTATGATTTCGGAGTCTGGATCTGGACGGGCTTTGAGTCTTATTATTAGTCCCGGCCTGATCCAGGGAAGCTAGGCTCTCGGATAACGAGCTGAGGAGATCCGACCAAGAAGGAATCAAAAACAAGTTCTGGAGAAGCCTTCCCTCTGGTCGGCCTGGATTCCCTCCCTCAGATTTAGTTACATAACAGGTTACAGGAATTTGTCAGGCCAGGGCAGGGCCCAGCCTTCAAAAAATCCATAGACATTATCCACAAGCTTTTAACAGCAAAACTGTATTACGAATTTCGAACAGGGAATGCTGGGTTAGGTTTGTTGTAGGCTCCTTAGGTTATGTTAGGTTATAGAATCCTTAGGTAGGTTAGGTAGCTTTGTTTAGGATAAGCTGGCTTCAAAAGGGCTAAAAAAAGTGCTGAAATACGATCCCCTTTTCAAAATATGAAGCCTTCATGACATAGTAAGTTCAAAGTTCACCATTAATTACAGTGGATCAGATTTACTGTAACATGCATACCTATTTTATTTCGATAGGGCTGGATGATTGTCCTCTCTCATTTGTGACGATGTAGCCTTTTCAAAGTTTACTATTCCATTTTCTAGAAAGTTTAATTAGGACTCTGCACGGGGCGTCTAGGGACTCCTCTGTGCGTCAGGATATTTGGATCGGGATTCAAAACTTTTAGCAGGAAAGTAGGCTGCGACAGAAGACTTGGGCCATTTTAGATCCTGATGAAGATCAGCCGGCCGGCCGTGTGACTATCCCTACTCATGCATAATATGGAGCACCGTGTAAGAGCAGCGGCCTTTCCCCTAATCTTAGCCCATCTGAGTCAACATAAATAAAATGCATGGCCCGGCCGCCTATTGATTTCCCGCTCCCCTCTTGTACACCTTAGCTCGATAAAATTGCATTATATGTATACACTATAGAGTAACTATATATGCTACCGGCTACATTAGTTCAGTAGATTATAGATTATACCCATTATGACAATGGCAGGAAAAGACGGAGCCGAGGGCCCGTGGCACCATATGCATGATGAATAGGGACGCCTGACTCGGCTATTTGAACCCCTGAAAGTGACAGACACCCGGCTTTCCACTCCAATTCCTTCCTACCTCATTCCGAAAATTACCAATTAGGATTGGATATTGGATTAGAAGGGCTCGTATCTCGTATTGCTAAAAAGAGTAACTTTGTAGCGAAATTAATATTAGGGAGATTGCGATACCCACAAATATCCGAATCCGAATTCGCTTGTAACATTCCCTTGTAGAATTGAAGGGTTGCCTCTGGCTTTGAGAGTTTGCTTCAAACCTACGAGATATACTCTGGGGAATAAATTAATTTTTTCTAATCGACAGCCGACCTAGCCAAGCTTGATCTAATTCTGCTAAGCAAACAATAAAACTTGGATTTTACATTTTTCGGCAAAATCTACATATTTATCGGTAGAAGTTATTACCCTGATTAGATGAAGTTATGAAATTATCTAGTAATTATTAGTATATTATTAGATATTAGAAATTATTAGTATTATTAGCTTTAGCTTCATAAGTCGTATGCTGAAACTTTTTTGTTATGCTGCATTAGATCTTGTATTTAGCATACCTGAAGAGATATAAATATGTAGGTAGCGTTTTGCAGCATAACTGTAAAATTCAGTGTTCAAAGTAATACACCGGTACCGCTTAAATATAGTATATTTCTGCCAGCAGGATGCTAAATCGATTAAAAGACGAATAGAACCTACGCAGGCTAGGTTACCGTACAGCGCCAGGGCGCTGTCCCAAGTCAATACTGTTTTACAAACTTGCCACGCCCTAGATCTTTAAGACTCTTCTTCATCTTATATGCAACTATCTACATAGCATTATGACTTATAGCTACTCTGTATAGAAAATTGTGTGGGCTGTAAAAATTGTAATGTTGTGGTATCTGGGAACTGAATAGAACGTAGTAGGAGAATAAAGGCTATAGGCTAACCTATAAATTCAGCCCATGTCCTCCATAGTTCCATAGATCAAGATAGGCTTCAGGTTCGGAGACGATGACGACGTAACAGTTTTAGTGAGTTTAGGAAGGAGCCAGCTGAACCTTTCCAGAAATAGACGTTAGAAAAAGAGACGATAAAAGTCATTTCCTTCTTGACAAGACGGGCCTTGTGCGGGCGGAGCGGGCCAGCCCAAAGGGAACTTCCTATTTAGTCTGTACTTAACTAGGCATTAAAGGACACTGGCGGGGATTCAGTGGGAAGCCAATAGCTATACTCCTGGGGCTCCTTCCTACGTAGTTGAGACTCATCTTCAGACATCACCACTTAAAAGGCTGGGCTTAGGGAACCAAAGGCCCGGCACCAGCTCCTGGATCCTTCCTTTGTGAATGATGAGTCTGAGTTCTGACAATAGGCTGGGATCCGAAGGCTTTGGACGTGTAGGCATTTTTAATTGTGGGGATTACATCTTGTTGGGATTAGAGCTACTCTGCTGGATGTAGCCGGAGTGTGCTAGTGTAGAAGTCTGTGCATTTCCAAGTCAGATTATTCTACGTCTGAGTCCTGTCTTCTTTTAAGCGGATTCCGCCTGTCCCGCCCAGTGTCACCATGGGCCAATCTTAATAAGTTGGAATACGGGGACTGACACTGACAAATTAGGCAAGAGGGATTGACAAAGCAGGTAACGCTCAACATACATTAAGAATTATTATATTAGAGCACAGAACAATTATGTACGCGGCACACAAAATATAAACCTTGGCTAAGAAATATGATGTCAGTGATATGTCTTAGGCGTTTGTATTAGATCCATACCTGATCTGAGTCATATTGTTTGATTCGAGATTTATTATTTCCAAACCTTGTTTTGGGCTAAAGACTCTACGTTCGGGCAGCATTAAATACAAACTATTCCGTACATAGCCAGAATCGCAGTAGTACTGTTTATGCCGAAGAGGGATCCAATTCCAATAGCGATAACTACTAATATCATTATTTCATCTGGTAAACTAAATGTGAGATACTTTGGACGGCGTCAATTAGTAAGTTTTTAGGTTTAATCTTTTATAGGTCAAATTCTAGCAATCTTCTGTTTCAGGCTGAGTTAAACCTTGGTTTTGTCTAGTAAGATTTTGAATTGAAGATCTGAATTAATGACGTATATTTAGTATTTATTTCCCACTGAAATCTGTATTTTTTCCGACAGGAAACTATTATGTATTAAGTATTACTCTACTCCATTGCCATTCAGATTCTGACCTTGTTCGCCGACGTCGACTGTCAACATTTTCCATCTGAAGTTTAAATTCCTAAGTATCAAAAACAATTTAATTTAATTTAATTATAATGTAAATTAAGCCCTGGACATAATTGGCCAGACCTCAGTGCGTAGTCCGCTGCCTCTCAATCTAAGTAACTCCGTGAGTAAATTGTACCATGTCCTTGAAACCTACTCATACTAACTATGTAAGTATAAGTATTTCCAGGCCCTAGCTACGCAACCATTACATTGCTCTGAATCAAACTGGTCTCCAGTTCCAATATTTACGCAGGAGTGATAAGCGTGATAGATGCGGATAGTAATAACAATAGAGATAAGCAGAAGCTCCGTCGTGGGAACTAAATACTTGGTCTGAGTTATACAGAACATTTTACTGTATTACAATGTACAGTCATTAGTAGTGGTTTAGGCCTGAGTTGAAAGTCATAAAATGATACAGCTATTTATTTACGGTTGCTAAATCGACTTGATCAATTTTATCGGAGGTTATTACTGTACTTGGGCCCGACCTAATGCTACTTAATTATCCAACGTCAACGTGATTGTCTGTTTTTGTTGTAGTGTATTCTGTTTTTACATAAGAGCCGAGCCGGCGTTGGTGATTTACTTTACTCCAAGAACTTCAGGTAATGTAATATTAACAGCTCAATTCTTTATTTTTCTTATTCCTGGCGTAGCGAAGTTCCAGGAGTAATTATAGGCCATTAAAGCTAAAAACAGGTCCTAATTTATTTATGACACGGAATATTGGATTTTAGTCACATCTCAGCCCAGGTAAGCTTAAGTGCAGGAAGCAGGGCGGCCTGGCTTAATGCTTTATTTAGAGAGCACTACGCACCTTTATAATTTTCTAAGAATACTGCTACTGCTAATAGCATATTGATCATGTACAGTTTATATGTTCAGGAATTATTTACATCAATGTTACATTTTGTATTCAATTTTTTTTCCCTCTTTTTGCGAAGAGCCAACTTATATATTCTATCTGTATTCTATATCTATTTTGAAATTGGATGCGTGGAATTTACTGAAAAATCGATATATAAAATATGTGAGATAAGTGGGAACAAGCATATTTGGCTTAACTTTTAAAATAATATTTATGCATCCCATTGTATGTAAATAAATTACATAATTTTAGAGAGCATAAATTCTGCTTAGGAAATATAATAATTGATTTGTATATGAAATGATACTTTGACTGAATTCCTCGTCCCAAGCTAAACTTGGGAGTCAGGTTGTACACTACTACTAACTACCGTCCAATTTCCGAAACAATCTGCAACATATAGGTACCTTATCAATACGAGGTTAAATATGGGACCGTTTAAAAATTTGGGAGCGGACACACAATTCTTTTGGAGTAGTATAGCAAATTTCCTGAAGATGCCTTAGCTATTATGGAATATTTTACAGGCCAGTCCCTAAACCACGGGACTTTGGAATCATGAAAAGATCGGCCTCTTCCTAACCAATTCTTTTCATATGCTAATTTTCCTATTGTGACATCCTATTTTTAGGCCCAGTGGAGCTTAGAATAGTCCAGCAGAGGCAGCGTTACGTGCTTCTACAAAAAAAAAGACCAGTATCACTGTGTGTGCATATCTTCTTACCTTAAACGCTTCTTTGTATTGTAGATTAGGACATAGGACATAACGATTTCTCTCTCCAAATGCGTCCTTTATAAGTCCCATTATTAAAGTATTAAAAATAACCTTGACTCCCCTGCCGATTATCATAAATTAGGGAATGAACTCCACGCTCAAACATAATTAGAATTTCAGGAGGGTGGCTCTCCGTTGTACTGCAGGTGCTCAAACAGAGACGTCTTTAGAGTGGCAATTTATATCGAAGTATACTGCAGTATACAGTACTCAGGGATCGGAGCTGGTGACTTATAGACTGAAGTGAATTTCAATTTTAACTCCTTGATACCTCCTTCAGATTTCGGAAGGCGGTAGGAGAGGCTAAAATACCTATTTTCCAGATTCATTTCCAATAACAGCAGGCCTGCACTCTTATTAACAAGAAATGTCAATATTTGCTCCAGTCTTCAACGTCAGCTTTAAGGAGGCAAGGAAACTAATTTAGAGATGAGAAAGTCATGTTGACACGTTTTTCCAGTTCAGCAGGTCCAGTAAAAGCCAATTGAATTCCATGTAAGGCCAATTCTGGAGATACCATATACATAACATTACGTGGGTTGAGAGGTCCGTATCTATTCCAGGCCAACTGCGTGCCGGTAGTTGAGGTACCTATGTTACTGCTAGCTCCAGCTAACCTCTCACGCGACGCGTGGAAAGTTAAGCCTAGCGTCAGACGGGTCTCCACAGTTCCCATGGCCCAACCTAAATTTGGAAAATCTAAGTTTTAGACCTGTTAACAGTGCGAGATTCTATTTCGCGACATTTTCAACGGGGACCGAAATTGACGGCTACCGCACTCTGGTAATTATAAGCGCCGAACATACCGTTGTTACATGTGATTTGGTGAAAATAAGATTAATTCTGTAATATTAGATTTCTTTCCTGAACTAAAACTTGCCTCCATTTGTACTGCGCTGCGTTTGGAGACGATCATAATATCAGAAATCGGAATCATTTACACAACCTGAATCTTGTCAAGGAACCTTGGTACGCTTGGTACACTCAATGATTGATAACTATTTAAAAAAACGTTTCTAATGTCGTAATAATTTTTTGGAAGCATTGGGTTTACCGACCACAAATTTAGGTCTGACACATGACACATTAGGTCACAAGTTCGACAAATTAGGTCGACTACAAAGAAATAATTTATTCAGCTGAATGTTTGTAGTTAGTTTTTCTGTTTGCAAATATTTCTTTTCTGTAATATGAAAAATACAAGCCATTTCCAACACTACTCGATTCACAGCAAAAGTGACATAAATGAACAAATCTAAACATGACTCACCTCAGGTTTGGAATGGAATATGAATCGGGTACCTACCTATGAATCCCATACCCGACTGAACAATGTCACTACGATGCATATTTGCTCATTTGGTCATTCTCCTATTTTATGCATATGGACCCTATGGCCTATATTTCCTGGGCAGCCTCTCATGGAGTCCAATTTATTTATGGGAAATTGACGGGGTCCGGCCGGTCGGCTCCACGTGGGAAGGTGGAGATTCATTTGCCGATTCCGAGGACTCCATTAAAATAACAAAGAGTATGGAAAGTTGTCGGGTGCAGTAGATGTGAGGGAGTCAGTCACCTTCCTATTTGAGCATGTATAAGGAGCCGGCCCGAGGAACCTGACATGTTTCACGATAAGCTCCTTGCCCCACAACATCCCTCCCCATCTTTCACTCTTCCTTGCTCCCTATTATTAGTCAATCTAGAGTAAGTGTATTATTGGGGAAAAGAACTAGTGCCTTGGCCTGGCCCTATCTTCCGCCTACATACCATCTGACTTCACAATTACTTCTCCTTGTTCCCTTTCATCTTTTTCCTTCCCTCGAGCCCGGACCCCAGGACCAGAATGACATTCACATTTTGGGTCTCAAGGAGAAAGCTATACTAATAAGAGCCAGGCCAAAGGGTTAGGTCAACCAAGGAGGCCCTTCCGCTCCATTCAACAGCATACAGCCTCTCAAGACACAGAGACGGTCCGAAAGATAGGGCTGTACGGCTACTTCATAGTAATTATTGCTTTAAATCCAGCTTTCTCCAATTGAAAGTTAGGTAGGTACCCTACTGCAGGCTTAGGCTGTATTGTTTACCAAATTCAGAAAGGGTGATATGATTTTAATTTCTTAAGAAATGAACGGATGACTGGGCGGCTTTTGGATTCGAGCTCATCTATGCAGTATCTGTTAGGCCTTACAAAGCCGGTTCCATTTCCGTAAACGTAGATATCGTTATTTACTCGGACTGAAAACTAGCTCCTTGATTATTAAAGGCATGTGAATTGAGTCACTAGCAATTATTTATTGCAATGGTTGACGTCAAATGACTTCTTTGTAAATAGTGTCTAACAGGGAATTAACTAAAATGTTTAATACAGATAGTGTTTTTTAGCTGGTAGTGAATTAAACTAATTCTAAACGTAAATATTAAAACGTTTGAGTATATAAATAAAATAAAAAGCTGAACAAAGATTACTTGTACCTCCCGATGTTCCGTGATTCCGATGATGTCAAAAAAAATTGATTTTGTGGCTGGAGAAATTAAAAATTAACCTACACCAAACTAAATTGAATCGTGATTTGTCCTTTGATTTGTTGAGCTACAAAGCGAACTTGTTTGAATAAGTGTATTTCGATATAGGTGAAAGTTGAACATCTTTACAATAAGCTTTTACAATTTATAATCTGTCTTTGGAATTCTAGCATTTGCTTGCGGTTTTGAAAATCTTGCAAATGAATTAACAATTTTGACTATGCCCGGACAGAGAGGACGATAGGCACTTATAACTTTCTTAACCCTTCATTTACTTGCATAGTGTCACTACTTTTTGGCCCCTGGGAGTTTGGCTCGTGCCAAAATTTGAATAATTGTATTTCCCGTATTTTCTTCCCACTCCCCTTTTATTTTTTTGTGGAGGAAATTCTAGACCGTACCTTGGGAGAAAATTGGGCTGGAGCCGAGTAATGGATGCGATCCGGCCTTTTCCCTTCTCCCCATTTTTTAACCCAATAATAACGTGGATGTTGGACCCGTAATGGCGAGGGTTGGGGACTTAATACATATGGGCCATGCGTCATTGCTCGGAGCCCTTTTGGGCTTCGGAGCATTGAGTCTTCAGAGGAATGGTCCTGGGAACCTGGATTTTGAAAAGAGAGGAAAATGGTAATTAAAAGCACCTCGGGCTCAGCCAGGAAAGTTTGGGTTGCTGGGGACTCCAGCTAAAATGACTGTTGACAGGATATTAACTCATAGGATAGGTTAGAGGCACATATACAATTTCTTATAGTATGCGCTCAGCTTGTGAAATCAGAAATCAGACGTATTTACTCTTGGCTCAGATTTTGGCCAGAATAAGCAGTTGGGTTTCACAATTGGCTGATTTCCCATAATCCATAATTGTAAACATTTTCATATGTAGCTCTTGGGCACAGCATCTAAAACTCTGGAAAGCATGTCGTTTAAACTGTTCAGTGGTTTCGTTAATAAGGAATTAAGAATGCTGCCAAAACCAAAAAGTAATCCGAATATTTTCGTGATACACGATGCTACACCGTTTTACCTAGAAGGCAAGTTTTTATGATTATATTTCTTGAGTGACCTGGCTTATTTTTTATTTATGGCAAAAATTTGCAGTTGGTCTATTTCGAAAGTATTTGGTGTAGAAATCTGTATATTTAAGCATAAAATCTATATTTTTAAAATGCAATCTATATTTATGTTAATGAATTAAAAATATATATATATATATATTTGTGGGACAAAACCTGTATTTTTAGACCCAATCTACATTGTATGTGCTAAAATCTATATTTTTGACAGCATTACATAAAACCCCGACTTAATTATCCCATGGAGTGAGGGGTTAGCTGAACTGGAAGATTAGCATAAAATATGGTAGCTACGGAGACTTTGGGCCCTTTTGAGGAAGGGCTCGGGGTATCTTTTGTGGGTTTTTGTGCCTGAGTGGGACCTAACTTTCCTTTTGGAGGAGCCTTGGCTCTCTGAGTGAAAGTATTATAAAGTTTGATGAGCCGGGCCGCCAGTTCCAGATGGGCCTATTTCCAAACATCATCCCAACCAATCCTCCGCCCTTATTATGAGCCTCCCAGAAACTGAAAACCTACAAAGCAATTTTTCCCTCTCTAACCAGCCACAACCACTACTACCAGTACCAGCATCCAGATCTATTTTGATTAACTTTTTTCCCTTTCCTTGATTTAGGCCAACTAAATGATGAAGTTGGGCCGGCCCCGGGTGGAGCTCCCCTCTAAAGTTTCTTTCCCCCCAACAGCCTCCTTGGCTCGAGGGAACGAATTTCCTCGGAGTCATACAGGCAGGAAATTGATTGACTTTCTCATTCTCACTCAGTCTGCCGGGGCTTCCCAATGCAAATAAACCACGTCATGGAATGGAAAACATACCTGGCTCTGCTAGGCTGCCCTAGGATCCATTCTATTCTGTATTGAAAATATGTGTAATGTGGCGAGCAAATATAAAATTGTATTCGGCGGTGGTATCAAGAGTAGAGTTGCAGCCTTTGTGTTGTAATTTGTTGGTGACAGTCTACGAAACGGTGTTGTACTTTGACCGTAAATCACAACGAATTATAAATTTATTCTAGCATTACCTACCATTATATTAATAAAATTGATCTATATGGCCTTAAAGAAGAAATTTCTGAAATTTACAGAAGATTCATAGGATGCTATGCATAGAATCTGATTTGTTAGCTCGAACGATCGTTATGTCTTCGAAATAATTTGGGTGCTTATAGCTCACGCTGCAGGATTTTATACTCAAAATTAAGTAGATTATGCAGGCAGCTTTGATTATTTTGAATTTTTTTTTTTACATATAATATAACGTTTTATTAAACTCACAACTGCAACATTTTACATAGATGCTTCAAGTATTACAGGAAGTAAATCTCATTTAATTTAGTTGATGGAAGAACAGTTGCCAAAATACTGGAATAATTATGTGAATGTATAAGCAACTCTAGGCTCCGGTCTATACAAAGATATTGTATAAATTCAAGTACAGTTTACATTAGAAAGTCATACATAATAATTGTGAGCATTTTATCCTATTTATTATAGTAGTTATTCTTGCCACTCTTTCTCGCTCCACAAATCAACAAAGACGTAATAACAGTGGTTCATAAAAAAGGTTTTTCTCATCAATTGTATAATGATAAAAATGATATCATCCATTTTCAGTACATTTATTTTTTTTTTAGATTATTACACTGGGCATTAGGTTAACTATGTGTAGGGTAGTACTGCGAAGAAGGACATTAGTCCACT
>JAQFZY010001133.1:0-17836 GCA_034696285.1 Hypogastrura burkilli
TTTGAGTTTATTTGGGGAGTATGTGAGTTAATTCGGGGAGAGCGAAAAGTAATTTGGGGCCAAAGGTAGCAAAAGTACCTTTTGAGTATTCTGGGGACACTTTTGAGTTTAATTGGGGCCACTTTAAATAGAGGCCTGTTAAAACAAATGCTGCAGTCAAAAGTCCTAAAATCTGAACTAACTTTAAATAATAGAAGAATGAATGAAGTGATTAATTTAGAAGTAACACATTTAAATATACTGCATATAATAATAGATTTAATATAAATAGTAGCAGTTTAATAATTATTATTTCTTCAATAACTGTACGAAATATTTGAATTTATTGATAGATCAATCGAATCAGCACGGGAAGAGCCAGAATAATAAGTAAGTGTTAAATATTATGATCACGTTTGGCTCTATTTAATTGAAGGTAGCTACATATTTTAAAGTATTGTATTGTTTTATTTCTTAAGGGAAGAGAGAACTGGGAACACTCTTTACCAAGAATTTAGTTTTCAAGACCCAGAGTTAGCCGAAGAGTCTGACGTTACTGGTACGGTACCTGGATTATAATTCTGCATGTTATGTTAGCGTTATTAGCGGTGGCTTGATGTTAAGTATCAAATTTGCATCTTTTCCGTATCCATTTTGTAGGTAGCTGGGTTCATCCGGGAGACTACGCTTCCTCAGGTAGGAATACAAATATTAATTTCAACTCCACACTTTGACTTGGACGGGTAAAAGGAATAATCCTTTTGCGGTGGACCCTGAAATGATGGGGCGTCTTTGTTTCCATTGGGATTTCGGATTGAAAAGTTTGGCTGATTCCTTCAATGCTACAACTTATTTTGGATATGACTTTTTTGTAGTTGTACGTTTTCGTACGCTAGTGATTTGGGTTCTTTTGGGTTTACCTCATTGTATTATTTCACACGTTTCACACCAGTTCTCCCTCTGTGCTGTGTAGATGTTTGCAGTGATTTGAGTTGTGAATCCCCTACCGCACATTCAGCCGCTACTGGTACACTATGGTTTATTTATTTTTATATCGTTAAGCTCAGGATGCCACACCCCCAACTTTATTTTAACACTGCCTGGAACTCTTCTTTCTAAACTTTAACTGCTAGTAGGTAGTTGTACGGGAGGGATTTAATGTTAGGTAGAGTTAGTTTGGTACTGTATATGCCGCTTATTCGGGTTTGGGTGCTTCATTCCGCTTACATTCTACTCGTCTCGTCCTCCTCTGAATCAAATTAACCCTATTTACTACCAACCTAACGACTTCCAAGTGCAAACTATGGACGCCTTCGGATCCTCTAATTGCATATTAATTTTTCTTATATTCCCGGTTCTCTCTCGCCTTTTCTTCTTCGGAACAGTCAACGATAATTTCTTCGGTAAGCAATGGCTACGGTTGTCTGTCCATATCTGTAAATATATATGTGTAGACTAAAGCTTGTTTGATTGCTCATTTCTGGGTCCGACAATTATTAAGTACCCCTAATCATAGTATATTTTATTGTGTGCTAATTTATTTATTCAACTTCGCTGTAAAGGAATGGGTAAAGAGGTGGAGAACCTAATTCTGGAGAATAATGAGCTACTCGCAACGAAGAATGCTCTTAATATTGTTAAAGATGATCTCATTGCTAAAGTTGACGAGCTAACAAGGTGCGTATGAATCATTCATAAGAAATTAGTAATTTATATAAAATCATTTGTGATTGTTAAGCTCTGTTGATAATTCAATTTCAGCGAACAAGAAATTCTACGAGAAGAAATCCAGTCATTGCAAGCCGTCAAGTCTCGCATGAAACTGCGGATTACAGAACTGGAGGACGAGGTCAAGAAAATGAAAGAGGAGGCCGAGAAAAAGGCAACTAATAAGTCTGATGATGAGGAGGATGTTCCACTGGCCCAGCGGAAACGGTTCACGCGGGTTGAAATGGCCCGTGTCCTCATGGAGCGGAATCAGTACAAGGAACGATTTATGGAGCTCCAAGATGCTGTAAGGTGGACGGAAATGCTGCGGGCCGCTAAACAGGACCCTTCCCTGGAGAAAAAGAACAATAGGGGTTTTGTTTCCTTGTGAGTAATTATATGCAAGATTATATTTATTGTGTGTACGACATTTTGAAGCCTTTTTGTTCCCTTTAAGTTTTAGCAGTCTATTCGGGAAGACGACAGTCCCTCCCGCTGGGCTAACAACAGATCGACTAGTTTCCTCGGGTGGAATCGTTTCCCATGCCTCCCCGACGAAACCCGGGTCTGCAGTAGCCGTAAATGCAATGAATGACGCTAGTCGGGCCTCAGCTGGAAGAACAGAAATGTACCTTGCTTTGTATACAGTTGATTTTATATTATTTTATTTTAATTGTTCCTCATTTCCCCTTTATCACACTTTTCCTGGTACCAAGACTAATTGAAAAACCCTTTTGGCTAAGGTCAGCGGAGAAATTGCAACTGAGGCGACTTGGAGATACACAGGGAAGGCGGGATCAAGGGGCATACAAGCAGATTAAAGCACATGTCCGGAAAGATGATGGTCGGATGCAGGTATGGCGTAGCCAATTGAAATGTGCATCTGGTGAAAGTTGCTTTCCCCACTTTTCCTGCAGCCTGTCAGTTGTCCGTCATATGCTAATGAATTTCCACAGGCTTACGGCTGGAGTCTGCCAGCGAAGCCCAAGTCTGGCGGAGCACCATCGGCCCAGTTTACTGCTACTGGAGGATCCAAAGACTCTCCTTCCAGAAATTCTTCTTCTCTTAGTGACATTGCAACCGTTCATAGTAGGCACCTTCCGGTCCCGGTCCCAATCTACTGTCGTCCTTTCATGGAACAAAGTCCGGGGATGAAGGTTAGAGATTATGCTAATATCCCATTATTGTTGAGTCTTTGGTAGAGTTTTTGTGAATTCCACCTTTTGACTTAAATCCGATATCCCATCACAGTGGGATTTATTGGGATTTGGGGAGTTAGTGGGACAACGTTGGATTCTGTGATTTAGTAGGGTTTAGTTCGGTGATAACTTTTGAAAGTTGGGAGTCCAGTTTGACGTAAATCCCATCATAGTGGAATCCCAGTAAATCCCATCCAACATCTCTGATTTTTCGTTATTTGTATTGTATCATGACCTTATATCTAGATATTTTGTGCATCTGGAGTGGATCTGTTGGGTGGTGAAGTGAGCTCGGGTCAAGATCACACCTCGCCTCATGTCTGGATTTGTACAGCCACTCACTCAGCCAGTCGCGTAACAATCATTGATGCGAACCGACCTGCCGACATTCTTCATACCTTGGCTGTCTGTTCTTCTCATCTCCTCTGCATTGCAAGTGTTCCGGGTACAGCAACATTCACGTGTACTCTTATACATGATTTCAAAGACTGAAAGCTTACATGCCCCGTTAATTTGTAAAGGTGTGAAGGACGATGACGTTTCAAGGAACGAAGGCCTTGATAGTTTTAGTGTCTCCGAAGTTAATATAGAGGCTGGAGAAGTGGAGAGATTCGGGAATTTAACTTTTGTACACGCAGAGCACTTTGATTGTACCGAGGATGAGGCCAAAGTGAAAGTAGACTTTGAGCATGCCGAAGGCTCGAGTGGTTCAAGCAACAAGACTGAAATGAAGACTGAATTAACGCAGCGCCTTGAAACGGGTTCCGAGCTCAGTGACTCAGCTGGAGAGGTCAAGGCTACTACCGTAGAATACCCCCTTAGTACGACAGAAGGTGACGAGTCGACGAAGTCTGAAGAAAGCGTTTCAAGTGCTCTTCCAACAATGTGGCTAGGTGCTCAGAGCGGCTTCATTTATGTCCACTCTGCAGTTTCTCAGTGGGACAAGTGTTTGCATAAAGTAAAGCTGGCCGACTCTGTCTTGTCTATAGCGTAAGTGGAAAATAATTTTAAAGCCAGGAGATGAGATAAAATACATTGTAGGCTCATTTTTATTTTTCCATAGGCATCTGCGTGGGAGAACGTTTGTGTCAATGGCAAACGGGACTGTAGCAATTTTTAGACGGAGAAATGATGGACTTTGGGACTTTTCGTCTTACCATCTCCTTGACTTGGGCCAACAGCCTCATCATTCAATTCGATGCCTATCCGTAGTTCGACAAGACATTTGGTGTGGCTTTAGAAATAAAATCCACGTCATTGATCTCCCCACCTTGATCGTCAAAGTAAGATAATTGGAATGAAGTGAAAGGCGGCTCGTTAGCATAACCAGAGTACTAAATTAAGCGAATTTTGTTTGTAGAAAACGTTCGAGGCTCATCCCAGAAAAGAGAGCCAGGTCCGACAAATGGCTTGGTGCGGGGACGGAGTCTGGGTTTCCATTCGACTCGACTCTACCTTGAGATTATATCATGCAGAAACGTATGAGCACTTGCAGGACGTTGACATCGAGCCATACGTGTCGAAGATGCTTGGTAATTTGGCCTCTGTTTCAGTAGAAAGCTAATTCGGACTGAAGTATCCGTTATTCATGTTTGAGATTATATGATGTATTTCAGGAACTGGGAAGCTCGGTTTCTCCTATGCTCGCATCACTGCTCTCCTGGTGGCGAGTCACCGTTTATGGATTGGGACCGGAAACGGCGTGATAATATCAGTTCCACTTCAGGAATCAACCACACTGCCCAATCCTCTAAGTCAGGGAACCAGGGGACCAGGATGCATTCTTCGGCTGGCGGGTGACCGGGAGGAACCTGGAAAGGAAATTCCGTATTGCTCTATGTCACAGGCACAGCTATCCTTCCATGGCCATCGGGATGCCGTCAAGTTCTTTGTCGCTGTTCCTGGTAAGCCAACTAAAGAGCTGAGTTGTTTCCGTATCCGTATTAGGTGTTTCAAAGTCTTTCCCGTTTTTATATTTGTTGTTTCCAAATCGTTTCCATTTCTGTCCGTTGGATCTTTTACCAATTTTCCTTACGTTGTTGGTTCTCAGGATCTCCAAATCCAGTCGTCCTATCAAGTAAAGAGTTGCCATATGAGCAAGTTGGGACTGGTCTTTCCAAGTCTAAATCAATGCTAGTTATATCGGGAGGGGAAGGGTACATTGACTTCCGAGTTGGTAGGTCCTGCACTTGATCACAATTTATTTCTTAGCCTATATATTATTTTATACCATTTTGTATCAAGTACGGGCATGAAATATTATTAATTATTTAGTACATGTATTATAAGAATGCATTGAACTAAGACCTAATTATTACGGACACAGTTGAGGAGGGGGACGGGGACACGGCGAGTCACTTAATTGTCTGGAAACTCCCGCTCTCGCCCTCAGGTCATCAAAGTCAGAATTCCCTGTTGGACTCCCTGGTCTTGCCCGTCCCTTCCCTTCCCTACACTTTCACGAATCCTCTGACCCCAAATTCCTCTGGCCCCTCGTCTCACTCCCCTACGTCCGCAAACAGACTAAATGACGAGGCACTCTGGTCTCATACTACATCGGAATCAGACAAGGACTAACAAGGATTTCCACTTTCCTAAAGAGAAAGTCCTAGAGAAAGTATTTAGTTCAGTGTTAACTTTATTCCCTTACGCTAAGGCGGATATTTATGCCCGTTACGAATGCTGTACCATTCATCATTTATTTCAAACTCCGCTAACTTTTCTTGGAGTGAGATAAAGAGTCGAGAATTAAGTAAAACATATCATTTAACGGTTATTGCAAATGCAAGAATAAGAGAAATGAGGAAAGTTGTCTGTTGTCCCCAATACGTTGCCCCTCACCTACAAATACAGTACAAAGGCAGTGCCCGAAAATGAGTCCCTTTGTAAGTACCTTCAGTTTATGTTTTTGTTCCCTAATTTTGGTTTTTGTTTTCCCTTCGTGTGATAACTAGCCTGTGCCTTTCTAGCGAACCTCTTCATTTGACCTCCGGTCCTTTTGCTGCATAATACATAATTAGCTCTGAAAAGTGACTAAACCTGTGTTTCCTGCTTACTGACAACCTAAGTCATATGTCATACGCATAATTAGATTAGACTCTTTAAGCTAGTGTCATAGTCCTATCAGAACTAGAATATTACTTTTTTCACTGACTCTAATTTTGATGGCCTTTATCATTTGTGAGGATCTGAGAAAATCATAAATTATAATAGTTTCATTTTGGATCTGTTCCGTATTCTCGCATTGCACGAAAGGTGAAGGAGCACACGGTGCAGGTTAATCATGTTATTGGCATTTCATGTCTTTAAAATATGTTTAATTCTCCTCATCTGAAGGTGACGGGGACGAGTCTGAGTCAAAAGTTCCGGATCCGAATCATCCTTCCGAAAAGGCTCATATTATTATTTGGCAAGTGGCAACGGCAGCGGGCGGAGCGGCTGGTACTGGGACGTCGTGAAACCCACTTGACATTTGACCGTATCAAATATGATTTGACCTCTCATTAAAATATTGCATTTTAGTCAGCTAATTTTTTATTTAGCCTAGCGTTGTTAGTTTTAATGTAGGACTTACTTCATAATCAGTGCAATGTACAATGAGGCATTTATTTTGTTTATTAGCAGTATACTAACAGGCAATTTTCCTATTTTTCAAGGAATTGAATCGAGTTTACTTTATTCGTCTGTTTTGCTAGGAAGAGTGTCGATTGATAATTCAATCATTCAATGTATGGGAGGTATAGCTCCGAAATACTGAAACTGCTGAAACTGTGAGAAGTTCATTTTCTAGTCCTATTAACTCGCTTTAGAAGGCTAGAGCTCTAATAGATCATAATATAAATTATTGTATAAACATATTTTCTAACTATATACATACGCTATGGACTCCCTAAGAGAAATAATTTTAAATCAACGAAACCAAAGCATAGGAGTACTACTGTTTATATGCTTGTATAAGCTGACCTATGGACTTTGATGTTTTAGATGCTCTGAACTCTGAACTGTATTATGTAACCGTTAATTGTACCTAGCTTGCAATTTTACAGTATACTCTGCTCCGACTCGTATTCGTATTAAATGCCAGTGGTTCGCGTTCCAGTTTCCACTACTTAATTCGTCCGTTCTAATCATAAAATTACAGCAGAATCTTTTATCCTCAATCAGTGTTTAATATCTGGGCTTTCAAAACTTTAAATTCAGGATTCAGGCATATCTCCTATTCATTCAAGTTAGGTACTCCAAATGTTATTTGGTTGTAGTTTCTAGTTGTTCAACCAAAAGCCATTCACAATTTCTACACTAATGCTCTTTACAAAAATGACTAAATAGCCTCGACTCATCATCAATTAAATATAGTGCTTGCCAACTTTGGACCGGGAAACATTTAGTATTATAAGGTATACATGTAGTAAAAAATATGATTTAAAATGGTAACGTATGAATACAAGGTAAGGACTATGTAGCTATACATTCTTATTCAAACATTAAGAAGGTGAGTGAATACATTCTACGCAGTGCAAACTGTAATAATTATTAAAACAAATAGAGAGAGGTTATTTAACTTTTCTGCATAAACAGATGGCGGCGGCTAGGGAGAAGATTTGGAGAAGGAAGAGCATTAGGCCTGCCACAATGAACGTAACCGTTTCGCTCCGAAGCCAAACTTCAACGGGACGCTGGCAGCCCTGCAAAGCATAAAAGGATATGTTGCTCAGGTGAAGCCTTAATAAACAGTATTACAATCGAGTCCCTTACTTCAGTGTATCTGTGCTTCTTCTGGTTAACGGCTTGGCAGGCAGTGGCATTGAGTGGGACTGGGTTCATGTAGGCCGGCGGATCACTGGACGCTTCGTCGAGGGGACAGCAAGTTCGAGGCACGACCAAAATGGCCCCGCCAAGCTTGCTGCTCCGCCAGGTCGACCGTTCGTAGTCAGCGTCCCCGTCAACCCCACAGCAATTGAACTGAATAACAGAGTGTCCCAAATTAATAAGTCTGACAATTGATTTTAATCCAGTTGTTAAGCAGGTTAATTAGCTAGTTTTAGCTATTCGTAATTTGCGAATTTAAACAAATATTTCCACACTATATCAATCTAGAAGTAACCCTGGTATGTTATAGATATCTAGGTTTAAATAGCATTGAACTCAGCTGGCGAATGGCCCTTGGAAATATATTTTTAGACTGATACCAGATGTTAGGTTACTCTAAATTAATATTAGGTTATTGGTTAGAAAATGTAATAAACAGTATAAACTGATAGAAACCGCGTTTAACAGGATGGAGTATTTCTAATAAACCGGCTTACGATGGTTAAAAATGTCGATCATACAAACAGATGACAAAGATTCCAAACCATACACCTGTACATCATGTTTAATGAGTCGACAAGGGAAACCGAGGTTAACTTTTTTCAAACCATACACGTATGTGCAATGCTTAGATGAGTCGATAAAAGAAACCGAGGTTAACTTTTTCAAACCATACACCTGTGTGCAATGCTTAGATGAGTCGAAAGAGGAAATCGAGGTTAACTTTCTGCAAACCATAGAACCTGTCTGTAATGCTTAGATGAGTCGACAGAGGAAACCGAGGTTAACTTTTTTCAAACCACACACCTTTGTGCAATACGCTTAGATAATTCGACAAAAGAAACCGAGGTTAACTGTTTCAAACCATACATACACCAATAATATGCAACGATTAGATGAGTCGACAAAAGAAATCGAGAAAGTCAGGAAATAATTATGTTTTTAGCCATGTCCGGTGAAGTAGCGATATTCACTGTTTTGCTTCCCAGTGTTTGCCGCCATGTATGACGATAGTCGTTATAAAGTGGACAACATTTTAGATTCTGATAAGCGTTGTCGTATATGTCGCATAAGTTTCGTTGTATGCTAGCAAAGTACAGAAGGTGCGGGTAGAACGATCGCGTCGAAGCGAATAAAAGTTGCCCTTATTATTCACAATTAAATCTAAAAAGAAGGAAGCAGGTTCGATGTCTACGGACAGACAGACAGGCACAGGAAATGTATATGCTACTTCACCATAACGCGGTAATAATGAATCTATAATGTGTTCAATTTAAGAAATAATTATGTTTAGTCAAGTCCGGTGAAAATAACCATGTTCACTTTTTTGCTTCACAGTTTTTAATTCCGTTTATTACGAAAGGCGTTATGCATAAATGAGTAGAATGAATGCATAGTGTGTTAAAATTGGGAAATAATTATATGCTTAGTCAAGTCCGGTGAAAGGAGCCATGTTCACGTTTTTGCTTCCCAGTGTATGATTCCGTTTATAAGGAAAGGTGTCATACAGTGAACGACATTTTGTATGCTGTTAAGCGTAGTCGCAGTTTCGTTGTATGGTAACTCAGTTTAGAAGGTGCGGGTAGAACGTTTGCGTCGAGGCGAAGCAGATTTGCTCATATTATACTATTATACAGTTATCTATGAGATGAAGGAAGCAGTTTCAATGTGGTCGGACAGACAGACAGACAAACCAAATAATATACCGCTTCACTATGTTAACGCCAGTAATAACGAAAATACACAAAAAGTTGTTCTCAACAATTCGCCAGAATCGTTTTAGCTCACCTTGTGCTGTGCAAAGTCCATTGACTGCGTGAACGGCTGATCAATTCCATAGGATGAATGCAATTTAGTAATCATTTGAGCCCCCTCCAGGTTCTTGCCCAGTGAATTGTGGAATAGGAGAAAGGAGACTCCGAGCCCGATCTCGGCCACAAGGACCAGGCACACGCAGAAGATGTACTGGAACCATTCAAAGTTCCTTTTCAAATTACGAAAAAGCCGGAAGTCATTCCACGGCATTGTGACTCAGAGCTCGCTCAATAATTGAGGAAGAGGAACAAAGGATACCGCAGAATGATGTTGGTTGTATTTTTCCCATAATTGACCCTTACCCATCCGACGCTACACTTCCGGGCTGCTGTTGTGCATCCCAGAATGGCCGTGAGGAACCCAAAGGCCCCGATCCCCAGCAAGGAGCTCCCAACTTGGCCGAGTATTGAGGACCCTGGAGAGACTAACCGGAAGAGGAGCTGGCGCCCAACGTCCCATAGGATCAGAACGCCCAGCGTCAGGATCGTCACGCCGCACAACTGGAAACGTTGACAGATCATTGAACAAGTCAGGATGTTGACTATTAGAAGCGCGCCCATTTAATTATGATGTGTGGGAGAAAATATAGATTTTACCGGAAAATGCACAGCGACTACCTTGTTTTCTTGTACCTCTACGGGTCACTCAAAGATCACATGGGGAAAAAAATCGCCTTCACATGGATTTGACTGAAACTTGGCATATACTTCAGACTTTGGCCTCCTGAGCAATGCTTAAATGAGCTTCATAGCCGTAGTAGCTCGCTGCATTAAACTACTACGGACTACGGGTCACTTTCAGCTAACTTAGTGCCCAGTTAGCGGACTTAAGGGTCCAGTTACGCCTTTGAGTGTAAATAAATGGTCACAGGGTAATTCGGACACTTGACCTGCAGAGGCAGAGGGTCAAGGAGGCGTACTTCATCTTCAGCCTTGGTGAATATTCACCCATTGTTTACGAGGTCTGTAAATATAAGTACCAAGTTTCAGCCAAATCCGTCTGAACGCAATTTTGTTCGCTTGTGAGATTTCAGTGACCCGTAGAAAGTCAAGGAAGCGACCTACGGCTTTCAGGGTCATTTAAACATTGTTCACGAGGTCAAGATCTATAAATGTGCCAAATTTTAGAGAAATCGAAGCGATTACCAACACAATATACATTGGGTAGGTACGTGGTACGTGGTTCTTTTCATTGTAGCCGGTTCATACATCTCGTGGAAAGTTAGTGGGACAGGTCATCCCGATTTCCGACTTTCCGGCCCGCTCCCACTTAGGGGATGGACTGCGAATTTTTTACAAATGTACTTGATCGTTGAGTTGAACCTTAACAACAGCAAGAATTACTTCGAGCTTGGAGCATAGTTTTTGCATAGCGTAATTAATTACTTTTTGGAAAACCAAATGGAATTGAAAATATCTTTCACTTTTGCTCTTCTCGTAAGACAAACCCTTTTATTATCATTATAGGTACAACACTACCACAAATCCATTTACTGGAAGTTGAAGAGTTGGGAGGACGAAGAACTTTCGGCTTCTGAGCAGTTTTAAACGATTTAAAGAGAAGGGTCAGAATTTCAAGCTTGGCATATTTAAATAAATATCCACCAACTTTTTTTTCGAAACAGCTTAGTTACATACAGATACAGATATCTCCCGATTCTTACCTCGACTTGGACAAAATTATTGAGTTAATTATTTTAAGTCAAGGTTAGGCACAAAAGCGATAGTTTTTACTAGGAAAGGGAAATTTTGGCTACTAGAAGATCTGGCAACACGAGAAATGTGTTCCCATATATTCTTTTTCAAATTAGTGTCTGCATTTGCTGTTGCCAGATGTTCTTGCTACATATTGGAGTTTTACTATCTGCCAAGTTGTAGTACAGTAGATATGTAAATTAAATATGTATCTACGTAAATAGGTACGTAAATTAGACGTTACAATCATCACAGCAGGTTAACATTTTGATATATAACACGTTTGAGACCGCACAGGTAGGTACTAATGTGGTATTATATGAATGTTGTTAACGACTTGACCTGAACTTAATGACCTGACTGCTTAGTAGCTTAGTTCGAAAAGTACTAAATTGTACTTAAAATAACAATGTGTATTCCCGATCAGCAACATTAATTGTATCTATTGTACCTACTGTGCCTATGTAAATTAAGTCTACTTTTTTCTTTATTAATCAACACATACTTTCTACTTTGTCGCCAGTTATTCCATCAATTTTCAAAACTCATAAACACTATTGCCAGATATTTCCATGGGTAAAAACGTTGAAATCATGAATTTTTGCCACACCTTCTTGTAGCCAAAATTTCCCTTCATCTTTTTACTACATTTTGCACGTGGCGAATGACGTACTGTTCTATTGGTACTCTGTAAACGTTTCCTTTTGCATTAATATTGAAATAGGAATGAAACTGGACACTTACAGCAAAGACAATGTTGAAACAAATTAGGATCGAAATTGAGAGCTTATTTGATCGCCCTTCCTTATCACTCATGTTACGTCCTCTTAATTTTAATCCGAATTACACCAAAATTAGGTATTCCTTCTTTTTTTAGGAAAGTCTCCAGATCCCGATTCAGGAATTCATCCGTCCTCGTATTTTAATTTACATTTACACTTTGCACAGAGTCTCTCCGGCATGATTATAAATTAATACTGCACTGCTCTCAGAGTCTGAGCACAATAGGCACAATATGAACGAACAAGGAACGCTCACATTTTTTAGTGTTCCGCACTAAAACTAAACCGCACTCACAATTCCGCACTTCCAAGTTCCTGCCAAACTTTAACTCAGTTAGAGCGGTGCCTGCATGTCATACCAACTCTCCTCAAAGAGAACTAATGAAACAAAAACGTGCTTAACCATAAAACGGTGGGAAGTAGAGAGACAACTGGACAGGAACAGGAGTCAGCTCTACATAGATTCAATTACTCTTCCCAATTTCTGCGTCCAAGTCTTGAGTCCTAAATGAAACCATGAGCCTAGCCTAATGTTGAGACCAGACTAAGGTTTTTTTGAAAACAACAATTGGGTTGATGAGTGATGATGCTCCCTAGCATGACATGTACATATATTCTGTGGAGCCAAATGTAGTAGTTGGCTTGGCATTTGGCGTATGCATGCATTGCCTACCCACACCTGTTGCCTATGTTGTAGTCTATGTATGTAGATTCACCTCAGATATCCTCTAGCCGCTTATAATTGTTGCAATTTAAATTGGAGGTAAATGTGGCCCAGAACGGCGTCCCACGCCACAATTTGGAGTACTTACTCCAAGTTGTTCTGATCCTTTGTGGGCCTTTGTAAACGCCTCTGAATTTAGTTTATAAGAATAGGCCAGCACGTCGACATAGATTCGTACTAAGTTTTAATAGGGAAATGATGACCAGAGTAAAAGAAGAAGAGCAGAGGTGAGTGGCTGCCTATGTATTTCCAAGTGAAATCCTACCTGACGTACTTCCGGTCAGGAAGTGAGCTTCGCTGCACATAACAATGGGAAAAGGTAGGGAGGGTTGACGCGGAGTTAGGCAGGCATAGGCCCATATGCTAACGTTGCGGTCTTATACCTATGTGGGTTCCAAATTAAGAATAGTGATTAATTGGAAGAATAGTCTCCAATTTTGCTATAGAAGGAACATCTTAATCAAGGTTAGTAAGCGGGAAAAGGAGCCTACCTATCCTGCAATTATTGGGCAGTCTAATTGTGTATTCAAAACTCAGACTAAAGATATCCGCAGGTGTAAACAGCAATTTAGATTTCATGTAATCATGGATGAGTGACATGACATGTAATAATCCACTGTTCCAATTTTGACGAAGTACACGAAATTTCATGTGTAAATAGGCATAAATAATAATAAAAAACAGACAGCCAAACTAAAATATATCTTGGTACATACGTATTTTATGTGTACTATTGCGATTTTGATAATTATTCCCATTTGAGATAACTGGAAGCGTGGAAATTCAGAGGAAGGAAGAACAATGGAAGACCCAACTACAAATTGTTGCCTTCACCCTTTAATTAAGTTTGTAAATGGAATTCATAGTTCGTAAGGCTGAACGGTGTCCCACATATGTATACGATATAAGTATTACCTCGTCTTTGTTGTACAGGCGTAATCATCAAAGTCCAAGATAATGGAAATAAATACATAACGTGGTTACAATGGTTAGATCTTCATAGAATTCCGTCCTCCAAAGATGGCAAATCAAAAAAAAAAAACTTTAATTATTTTTAACCACTAATTTTTGCACATTTCTAATCAATCTAATCCCAGCCTAAAATCCTTTAAACGACTCATAATGACAATTATTGTAATATAATACCGTGTTATATTTAAAGACACCCATTCGAATTCATAGCCGCATGAACGAGCATCCTAAGTGCTTGAAAATGTACTTCAACCGAAGAAAATGATATTAGCACATTTTCATGATCCACTCGTATTAAATTTTCCTAAGAGTACGGGAAAGCTTAAGCCCAAGAACAGGGAATCACGAATCACGACGATCATGATTCAGGGTTGATGATACGTAATACATAAAATTCTGTTAAATCTTCTGAATACGACGTTGGGTTAATGCACCAAGCAGTTATTACTGTTTCAATCATTGGTGAAGCAAATAGAGTAAGACTATTGGACTAGCGATGAATGACCTTATACTATGTAGGTACCTATAATTACACTACTGTACGTATGTACTATACCTAATGTATAATTCTTGCCCATAGGTACAATTTTTCGTAAACGATCCAGAAGGTAGTCTTTCTCAAATTGACTGGGAAATGCTTTAAAGATAAAGTCAGCTAATTCGTACTGCGTACTACGAACATCCTCAGCTGTACGAAGTACGTAGTATGTAATCTGTAATGTATGGCACCGTCACACAGTGTAATAAAAGAATATAAGATGTGCAATGCCCCATTAATCTGTCTGATTTATGAATAAGTATGCACTCCATTCGTGTAAGAGGTAAACTGAACTTCCGTGGGAAGGACTGTAAATTCGAGCTCCGTAAACTTAAATGCATTGGATGGTAGCCCAGCAGCGTCCACATTACTTTCTGACTACGCTGCGGCAGGAACTAAATTTATGATTAAACTTATAGCCGCTCACGCGGATTCAAAACAAAATCCATTTATTGGGAAATACAGATATTTGGATCAAAAGGTCCTTCGTCGGCTTTGACCTACCGAATAAAATATTGGAGAGTGCATTCGTACTGTAACACATTTGACCTATATAACAGTTGCTACTTTACTTAGCAGCTTAGTACCTACCGACCACCGACACCGGCTTCGGCACATTTGCATTCGCCTATGTCTGGCTCAAAAGATAATTGTAACATGCTTGAAGTGATTTGTCTATGTCAGCGTAGCTTTAGCCATGTCATTCCTTTTCGAATGACAATAATTGACAATTGACAGTGAGAAGACTCAATTCATCCTCTTATAATGACATTAGGTAGGCAGACAAAATAAAAGGGTTCCGTTCTGTTCTATGTATTTCTACTTTGTATTTAGTATTTTCTAACTAGGGACAATCCCCATAGAAAGCTGAACCGCAGTGAAATGTGACTCAAATATTCAGATGTGGGTGTTGTATGGTATGTTTTATGACCTACGGTATGCTTCAGTGATCAATAAACTAAAATAAAAGAGGCAGGAAAGGTATAGAAAAGTGAAAATTGAAATACTGCAGATTCATCATTTCAATTTTTTTTTAATTTTTAAGGAGCGTTTAAGAATACAAATGCAAAAGGCACAAAATTATATTAAAATAAAGGTAAAAGATATGGGTCACAGTACGTGATAATCAAATTGTGTTACAATCCGCCCCACTTTTGACCTCATTTTGACCGAAAATGGAGCTATGTCACAATGCTACACATTAAATTAATTTTGTCTTGATTTAACTCTTCCTCCTGCCTGCTGCAGGGTGACAAATGATAACTATTGAACCTCGGTTTATTACTTTTGATAATTAACGCACTCGGTATGATCCATAGGCTGCATTAGCATTATGGGAACCAAAAGGCCAAGTTGTATAACTTATTATTCAGCGGTTTACTACATTCATCATTGTGAGAAATGGGTGGGATTATTTTACACAAACATTGCTAAACCGCAAATGGGTAAGCATTAAGCATGCTCCAGAATCCGGCTTTAATTAAGACAAATATACGCACAATATAGGTATACCTATACATATAACGGAAGCGTGGGAAGTGGAGTAGTACTAGTACCACTATGAAAAAAATTATACTGAAATTAACTGGATGCCTAGAAATGATAATATCCGTGTAACGGTGTTGACAATTCACACGGATTGAGATGACCACACTTACTGAGTTACAATATAAGAGGACGATTTTCCATTATTTCAACAACCTTAAAAGAAACGTATGCGAATGTATCTTATTTAAACTCCCAGTGAAAATGGGATTTTACTGTAACACACGCATAGGTTAGGTACGAGTAGGTATATTTATCACATCGTACATCGTACTCCTTCCTGAAGTAATTTGAGCAATTAGCCCTTTCGAAATTCTACAAAAAATCCTAGTTCAGCCAGAAAACAATGCAATAGGTCAGAACACATAATACGCCCTTCCTGTTCCTTTTAAGCTGTAAAGCTGCACTACACAATCTTAATCGTAATTATTTAATTCTCCCAAATTAATTTTTTATAAATAATA
Organism: Hypogastrura burkilli; assembly: GCA_034696285.1. Classification (NCBI taxonomy): domain Eukaryota; kingdom Metazoa; phylum Arthropoda; class Collembola; order Poduromorpha; family Hypogastruridae; genus Hypogastrura; species Hypogastrura burkilli. The sequence continues at coordinate 16,229 of JAQFZY010001133.1, forward strand.
GTTACATAAATGTAGTTTATTCCAATCCGGCTTCAACGAGTTCAGTCTGACAAAATCCCAAATGACTTTTACATTTACTTTTCGCTGGTTTTGACTTTTGACCAAAAACTCGGTCATGATAAGAAAATAATCAAAATCCCAAATGACTTTTCCATTTACTTTTCGCTGGTTTTGACTTTTGACCAAAAACTCGGTCATGATAAGAAAATAATTAGAACAGAAATAGGTAGTAGGTACAAAAGGGACATACATAACAAAGTTCAGGCGTCATCAAGGATTTATAAACCGTTGTTCGTGCCATCTCCTGTCTGCTGAGTGCTGCAGGTCTAGGGTCTAGTATGGTGCTGAGTTCACATCATGTACCGAAACGTGTCTGAGTATCGGGTTATTTGGAACAGGGTTTTAATGTAACTTGTACCATGGGTAAACTGAGCACTTCATATGTACATAAATTGCAGTGAAGGAGTTTCATGTACATAATAGTCTTAATTTGTGTACATACAAGTAGAAATTAGAAACGCGGTTCTTCAACCTACTCGCGATCGCGATGGTCCTAAGACCGGCTATACCGTATACCGTGGTCTATACCGAGTACCGAGTACTTATACCTATTCTTGCTGTGCATGTTGCTGTGTGGGTATAATGAGTTGTTGTTTGCCTGTGGGACCAGTGGCGTGGGTTATGCACTTATGTACAAGTCCCTTGGTTCTTGTTCTTATTAGTACAGGACTACTCCAACCTGTTTCAGGATTTTGTGAAATCCCAAATGGGGAAAATTCTTAAATAGAAATAATTAGTTCATTTGTACCTATATAATACGAAATATTAGTAAAAATTGGGCGCGAAATAATTGCAAATCGGAAACAGCCGCAAAAAGTTCCAGTAATTCCATTCCGCAAAAAGTGTGAAAAATCTTGAAAATATTCACGCTCCGGCAGTTCCTGCAACTGCGACCCATGAGGGGTTCCTTCGTCCGAAAAACTTGTCAAAGGATACTGAACATATTATTCAATATTCCGGAGAGCTTTTGGAACTTTTAGTATAGAACAGAATCTGGAAAAAAAGAAATACGTAAAAAATAATTTTCATTTCATCCCAATAATGTCACTCCTGATTTTGTGTATGCTTCAACGGCTGGGAGGAGTAGATCCTGCGTCGTAAAATTCCCACATTCTCTGAACAGTCTATACTTTGTATTTAATAGCTTGTTGGTGCTCCTGCAATTAAAAAAACACCTAAGGGGGAACTGCTGTAGCGACCTTTCTTAAATGATTGGCACGGAGCGAAATTAAGGGTGACTCATTGCAGAGGTTTTTGGTTTTGAAAGTTTTTCTGATGTTTGATCAAGTTGTTAAACAGACATACGTATATTAAGTGTGTAACAGACAACGGTATATAGTAACTGGTAACTGATTTTCAGTCCTGTGAGCATTACCCGTCTTAAGATATTATATTAAGATCGTTACCCTTTAATCACCCCTCGTATTGTTAATTTAGTTCGGAAAATTACATCCTATATATAATTGCCGATGGGTCTTGATATCTTGAATACTTGAATACTTGAATACGTGCAAACTGTTTGGGCCACGTATGTATGTACGCGTTGTT
>JAQFZY010001134.1:0-17821 GCA_034696285.1 Hypogastrura burkilli
TTCTTTCAAAAAATCTTTAAAAATCATTAAATTGGCGGGAAATTTAAATACAATAATAAATCAATGGGGTTCATTTCTATGTTGTGATTCATTTCACTGTAGTGATTTGTCATTCCGTGTAGCACGTAGGGCTACACGCAAGCGCTCGCAAGAGCACTTGTTACATTATACTCTTCGTCATCATGTGCCACTAAAATATATTTAGTGTGTATATTCATATAAGACATATGTTTTTTTACATTACATTTCTACTAGGTTAATCGTTATAGGGGAACATATTGACTGCTAATCTTTGGCTTAAAATAACTTCGACTAGAAAAAAATTCGGCATTCGGCGCCATATAAAGAACGACTACAGTTTCACTGATAAATGACATGACGTTTTGTGTTCGGTTGCTGCGGATCATAATTATTGCAGCGATGTTCTCAACTACGTAGTTTATCAAACTCATACCTAAATTCAAGGTGACATTTTTTCTGCTACACATGTGTAGAATATATCGCAACAGAATACAGGTATAGGCGATTTCCTAGAAATTGTAGTACCTACTAAGCAGTAAGGAGTACTACATTCTTATTGTATTATAAGCAAATCGATTTATGAAATTAAATGGTTTCAATGTTCAATATTGTTGTTGATGTTAAGCGGTATGTATTGTGTATTTACACACATTGCAAATTATGGAAAATAGTTAAATGTAGGTGAATATTTTGGCGCAAATGCCCTTCCATTAAACGGGATTACTACATTTTTACGTCCCGTTTAAATGGTTTTCCCTTTTAAGCGTGTCCCGGTTACGCGTGTTTTATCCCCTAAGAAATACACATGGACCAACCAATGTACAGATATTCGTCCCGTTTAAGCGATATTCCGATTTACCGGGCCCCGTTTAACCGAGTTAGTCTTTATATGGTCTCAGTTTTCCTTTTAAACTCATTTTGTAAATTTTATTATTTTCGTATAAAGTATTGTTTATGGGGTAACTAATAACATCATCTTTGGTTTCCGTGACTCGAACTCGAGAGGTACAAAATTCATGAGGTAGTAACGAGATTTTAGTTGGAGAGATCAATGGAAGTATTTAGGTTCTTTTCGGCACTACAGAACTGCCAAGGTGAAAATAAGTCTAAGCGCCTCAGGATTACCCCCTTCACTTGGCTGGGTGATGCTAAGCACCGTGGATGCAGCCTTTTCAATGAGTCTCTTGTGGTCCGCCTTTGACGTTTCCTGTCGATTCTTTCCAACGATATCACGAATGACCTCTAGATTCTCCGAGATCAGTACTTCTAAGGCCAATAAGTCTTGTCGGTTCAATAAGGCAATTAAATGGAGGATCCCATCTCCGGCCTAAGGACATAGATTCAGAAAATGTATTTCTATTGACTTTCTCACGAGCTGGAATTGTGTGTTTCTGACTTACCGCCTCGTGAAATCGATCCAGGATTTTAAAACAGCAAGGAGCTTTCGACTCAGCGGGAACGAAACAATTCATGAAGAGGGCCCAGACGTCAAAGTATCGGTCTCCGTACAAATATCTTCTTTTAAGTGAGCACAGCGCTTTGATGATACTTCCCTTCTCCTTAAAATGCGTCGTTTTCATGCCATTTGCTAGAATTCCAACGACCTGGTCCTGAAATAAAAATTTGAAAAGGTAAATAAAATATAATATTCCGAGGCCTCTCGCTTATATGTATATATACAATAGAATGCCTACTGAACTTACAATGAATGAAAGACCAAATTTAGCAACTATATGCTCGTTTTGTAGAATGCAGCCCAGGCTGTACGAAGCATTCCAACGAGTCTGTAAAACAAAAATAAAACGAAAATAAAAACAGCACAACTAATTTGTTTAATAGGATTGAAAATCACGAGATGACTGTGACTGAGAGCTTCTAATGTCTAACGTCTAACTTTGTAGTCAGCTCCCTTTGCCACCCGACTCTCCAAAATGCTAACGCTGTTATATAGAACTTGAGCCAATTCGGGATCTAACACAAACTCCGCAGGTGCCCAGCGTAGTAGACAACCAAGCGTTCGATGAGCGTTATATCTGGTCTGAAAACCAAGTTGGAAGTTAGTTTAAGAACAAACATGAGCAAGTATTGCGGTACACAAAATAGCTTACCTTTGGGCCGGTCTCGGACAGCTGAACAGCCAAACAGTAAATTCTAAACAGAAATAGGAACTTAACTCCACCAAGTGCGACCTTATCATAATGAACGGCCAGCGTATTTGCAAGATTCCCGAGAGCCCAAGAATAGGCAGTAAAGGAGTGAATATCCGCCTGATCCCGCAGCAAATTAACTTCGATAACGTCAAGGGCATCCAAGACGAAAAGATAATCGGTCTGAAAATGAGCAATATAATATTGGGCAAAAATATTATTCAACCAAGATTACGCAACTTCCAAATCCAAATCATATTACCTTAACAAGTTCGGAGAATTCCAGGAAATGAGCTATACACCGACCACTCAATGAACGAATTTTTGGTCTTATATCTCTTGCATAACCCAGGATGCTTACCACGCAGAGCCGCTGGAAATTCTCCTTTACAATAAAAGCAAAATCTTGTTTAGAGTTTACTACAAAGAGACTGAAAATTGGTAGTAAGTTAATACTCAGTAATGGATGAATGCGAAGTAAATTAACTCACATCCAATGAGTGATAGAGGGATTCGGACATTGTAGACATACACTCTACCACAGCTATTGGAATTAGGTTGCAACCAGAATTCATTAGATCCAACTCCGAAATAATGGAGAGAAATCTTTGGAAGAGCTCGGTGAACCCGATGCGGTACTCCAAAGCAGGAGGACTCTCTTTTACTTCTCCTGAAGATTCTACAAATAGAAAAGGACTCAAAAATATTACTTACTGCTTGTCTGATAAATAACAAGGGGCAATATTTATACAAACACTATTTATGTTGTAAGCTACTAGTAAGAATGTATTATTTTGGAAGGTATTTATTTAAAATTAAATTTTAATATAGGTTCATGTGATTACATTACTAAATTGTTGTTTTTTCTCGTCAAAAGAGTCCGTTGATGCGCTGTAATTGACTAGGCAGGAGTTAGGAATTGATTGACACTATGTTAAAACTAAAATTAGCGTCCGAAATAGAAGTTCTCGATCTAAACTACTAGAATTAACAACTAATTCTTCAGACCATTATATAATCTCGAACGAATTTGGGTTCGTTTCCACGCATTCAACGATACAGGTCGCATTCCTCAACCAACACCCGCAAAAATTGACACATAAAAAGTTATAAAAAAAACACAGGACCAGTTGGTGGGCCAGCTTTTTAGGGTCAAGAGGCCGGTCCTTAAGGGCCAAAAACGTTGCCTCTAGCAACGGAAATGTTATTACTTTTGTTTACATCTTTCAATTATACTTTAGTGCTGACAATTTTGCATTACCCGTAGCACATACCAACCACCAGGACCAGAATTATTAAATCACTGACATATCACCTCCGTGACTCACCGCTGGCCCCGATAGGTCAACCCGATCACACCATGTCATATGACATCAAAATGATCGTAAGGGACGCTTATATACAAACCACCGACTCAGATAAGCCATTTGTCGTAGACGTGTATTATTTATTTTTTATTTAAGTGAAGTTAAGTTAGGTTACAAAAATTCGCCTGACCGAACTAAAACACGTAAAATCTAACCGATGTTAGTTAAGATTGCGAAGCAATCTTCACTAACTTAGGTTAGATTTTAAGCGATTTAGTTTGGTCAGGGACCCTGTAGTTCGCTACCACACATGTTTTTGCGCGGTAAAATTTGAAATTATCCCAGGACTCGGTGTATTGAATATACGCGTACGGGACTGGGGAGCATGAATACATCTGACAAACCGGTTTGTCGACCTACCCGTGACTCTATGAACCCTTTGTGGCCTGCATGAGTCACCCGGGATCAACTTGAGTTAATATCAGTGTTGGATGCTCTATGGCATGCAGGGTCATACGCTAGGAACGATTTTTCGATATTGACCAATGTAATATGGGGACCTCGAAGAGGTCATCCAGACATGCCACCTAAGCCATAACATGTACCACATCAAAATGACCGTTAAGGGATACGGATCAAAAATCCGTGGTATAAATCATTATCCGGGCTATGACGCCCAGGGGACCCAAAAGGGTCACCCGGAATCAACTTGAGTTAGTATCGATTTCGGTTGTACTGTACACCTAACTAACCTCTGCCAAAACTTTCTTAAATTGTTTAATTGGTGAGTTTAAAGCATTAAAGGTAAATTGTGATTTGGTTCACTCCCACTATTGTGATTTGGTTCACTGCTGATTCGTTTCATGGTTATGCTTCGTCATTCCGTGTTGCACGTAGAGGCGCTCGTCAGAGTGTGTGTTTACAAAAAGATTATGGTTTCAAATGGCAAGTAATACAATTCAATTTACTGTCCATAGACTTGTGCCTTCATCACGAGTTGCCGGAGTCCGTTACTGTAAGCAGGCGCAAACAGGGCTCGAGCTCCTACTCAGGGGTTCAGTAAGCCGCGAGTGAATTGCTTTTTTTTGGTTGTTCTCAGGGTTGGAAAAAAAAGCAACAAAAAAAAACAGTTTTTTATTGTTTAAAACATATTTTTTTTATATAATACTTTTTTAAAACATGTTTTTTCTAGTTAAAAAAACGTTTTTTTTTTAAATAATGTTTTAAAACATGCCAACCCTGGTTGTGATTGAGATTGAGCCGGCTGCTGCGGCTTACTGAACCCCTGAGTAGGAGCTCGAGCCCTGTTTGAGCCTGCTCTAAATAACGGACTCCGGAAACTCGTGATGAAGACGGAAATCTATGTACAGTATATACCTAGTACTAGAATTCAATATAAATAGTAAAACTCTAACAAAAACGGTTTTGAAACTCATGCATTTTGAATTGAGTTACCGGGGCTTAAAAAAGTTGTTGACAACAAACAATTGTGAAAAACGCGAGTTCAACCCTAATTGTGTCATTGTAAAAAAGTGGGTAAGATGGTTCGAATGGCACCTCAGTTGAAAAATAATGCCGCTTAAATGACGAGTTGACCTTGACTTTGACCCGGAATGAGGACACGTGAGGTCAAACTGGATATGAAATTATCATGACAGGGAAATTAGAAATCAATTGGTAAAAACAGTTTTTCAATGGGTATAGTGGTGCTTCAGCTTTGGCTGCGACTCGGACAGACAGACAGAGAGACGGATAGTGAAAAACCAAGACAGCTTAGCTACCTTAGTAAGTCATTAGTAAGTAGAAAGAATTTTTTTCTAGTAAACGAACCTTCCGCTGATTCATTCCCCTCCAAAATACGACTCTCCTCAATTTCTAAAGGAATAAATCAGCTTTAAAATATTCAGTTCTGCTACAACTTTAAACTGATTACTCACCTTTCCCTTCGATGGACAAGGCTTTACTGGGCGCTGCAAGATGAGTCAGACAAGAAAATACGAGCTTCAGATATGCATCTTTCAAAGAGAAAATGTAAAATACTGACTCACAAGGAAACTGTTTCTGTGCGGCATACGTTAAACTCTGAATAAATACTATTCCTTCAACGCATACGTCCATTCCCTTATTTAGCTTATTACTGATGTCCTGCTTGGAAAGGGGAGGCGTGGTCAAGTTTAGATCCCTTGCTCTAAATCAATTAAGGAAAAGAAACTCCATAAAAAGGGACAAAATAAATACATTACTTGCATTTCAATACTACTCTGCTAATACTATTACTTACATCTTAACTTGGAGATTTTTTGCGACTTTCAAGATGTCCAGCACAGTCACCATAACTTTTAAGGAGTCATTTTTAATTTTGCAATAGTGAAATTTAGCTAACACAGAAAGAACCTTCATCTGCAGGACAGCCGTCTCTGTGCGTTGCCAGAATTCGTCCCCTTTTTGAACATGGGCAACGACCCAGTAAGATAAGTAATTGAGCGTCTGATTAATAATAGGATTAACGTTATTGCTCCCAACTTTAGGCAAGTTGAGGAGCCTGTCAATGTTTATATCTTCGGAGGAGAGTATCACAAGCAATATTTTTAGAAAGGAGTTCAACGGCAGCTCCACCGATCCTGCGGGACAAAAACAAAGTAGAAATACCTCTTATATCATATCTCCATTCTACGGTGCGTCATTGGTAATAATTACTGTGCACTATTATAAATTGGCTGACTATACATTTTCAACTGAATTGAACTTACTTTGCCCGAGTGATCGAATACAAAGGTCCAATAGTTTATCCAATGAGGTTGAATCCAGCCGGCTAAAATTAATCACTTCACATATTGTAAGCAGGAGAGTGCTAACCTGATAAAAAAAAAGTATTGTTCCAGAAATTACATCAAAAGGTCTTTCGGATGATCTTGTCCGTCTGTCTGTCCGTCTGTTTGTCAGACATGATATTGTTTCATACAGCTCAGAGGTAACCACGCATAAAAATACAATTTCTGTTTCCTGGCTGCTTCATTGCTCTTTAGGTCTATATATACTATATAACGAAGGTCACACCACGCTTCACAAATAACTGACATTATAAATCCTGACACTATATTTGTAGTCATATCCCGCGAAGCAAAATGGTGGACCTGGTTCGACACATGCAGTTGACTAAACACTTTTAATTCTTAAAAACATAGTAAGAAGTTGAGCGATTCATGTAAATATGTATAAGCGTCGAAAGTATATTATTATATGTAAACTCAAATGACACAATGAAAAGTAGACAACGCATCAGCTGTAAGTATTTAAACTTCAACGACCTGAAGGGTTATATCAAACTGCATTTAAAAATAACTGACTTAAAAAACGTATTTCAAGCTTTCGAAATACTCAGATTTGTGAGACATTTTTCAGATTTTATGTAGGTTCAAATTACACCGCGTGAAGTGAAAAACTATGTGAAGCAAAATACATGACACGTTTCGAAACTAGGAAATCAGAGAAAACAGAAGCCAATTTTCAAAACGGTCTTTCGGGAAAGCTTTTTCTTTCTAAACAAGTTTCACCGTTAGCATACCAACACTTAACTTGCGTTATGTTAAAGTGTCAGTTTTCAAGGCCAATTCAGAATTTCATTTTTCGCTACTAATACCTTTTGCTCCTAAGCTGCTGAAAACCTTTATTGATAAACGATGCAACCGAAACTAAGTTAAACACTGAGAACAAAAACCTAAACAAGAATTATTATCATAGATGAACATTAATAATATTGGTTGATGCCGATGATATTGGGTTTCTTAAATCTAGATACTACATGCATCACGCGTCCTTCTCGTCATCCTTAAACTTACCGAATCTCTATCGTACACCTCACTTGACCGTGATGAACTGCTGCTATAAACATGTTCTACCAAATTAATGGACTCTGTCAGTATCTCATTCACGATCTGTCCCATATTCGACGCAAAAGTGGTGTACGGAACGTTCCTGCAATGAAAAACGAAAATGGAAAGCTTATACATAGATTAGCGGCAAGCGGCATACTTGCAACAGAGGAACTCGTTCTGAATTTAGCATCAAGACTTACTGGTTTTTCGAGTCCGCAATTGTGAGGGAGCTCCGGGACTTTCGTGTCAATACGTTCATTAATTTCAACAAGCGTGAGAAATTAAAGTCAATTGTTTGGTAAATGACTCGATATGAGGGATTACGGATTATATCTAACATCTTGTACGAACTAGGGATAGACTTTGACATTATGCACAGGAATAGGCTTGAGGTCTGCTTTTCATTAATTACCTAAAGGATAAAATATTTTAGAACTTCATCAACATGGGAAAAATAATGTTAACTTCGAATACATATAACTCGATATCAAACTCAAACCAAATCTTGCATAACATAAATTATAAGCAAATTGGATTACTGATATAGTAGTAAAGATGTTATAGGTCTCCGAACACTAAATATAAGCTATAAGTAACAGAAATACATAGTTTTAAGAACTTACTTCCACAAGTGACTCAATCGCACGTAAAGCCATAACCATGACTTGTTGACACTGTTTGTCACATACCTAGAAATACAAATGATAGGTCAACATGTTAAGTTGAGCTAAATATATAAATAGGAATAAAAAAAATGCTCCTAGTAAAACGTCGCTGAGTATGCTTGAGTGTGCTCTAAAAAGGACGAAACAAGTTAAGTTTCTATTAAACAAGTGCTCTTACGAGCCTTTAGCCCTACGTGCCACCCGGAATGACGAATCACAACCATGAAACAAATCACTACAGTGAAATGAATCACAACAATGAAATGAGCCGCATTGTTTGTTAATGTTCTTAAATTTCCCGCTAATTTAAGAATTTTTAAAAAAGTTTTGAAAGATATTGATTATGTGTATTTCAGTGTATCCGAATCCGCTGCTAACTCAAATTGACTTTACTCGACCTTTGCGGGCCCCCGGGCTCGTGGGGCCACCGGTAGGCCGGAAAAACTGGTTTGTCAACTGCATTCATGATCCCCAGGCCCGTCCGGTCAGTTTCATATGTCTATCGCCATGATGTGATCGGGTTGACCGTGAGTGACCTCTTCGAGGTCACCACGTGACCCCTATAGATTAAAATCGAACATTCATTCATAGCGTATCACCCTACATGGCTTGGGGCATCCGAATCCGTTAACTCAATTTGACTTTGGGTGACCCTTGCAGGTCACAGGTAGGGCAGAAAACTGGTTTGTCAACTGTATTTATGATCCCCAGGCTCGTACGGTTATTTGATATGTCACAAGACATGGTGTGGTCGGCATGACCGCAGGTGACATTCCGGGGTAACCTATGGGTCACGGAGGGGTCAAATCACGGATCCAACCATTAAGCAACACTCAGTAGGTGATTCTGGTCAATTCGATGTGTAACACGCCCTGGTCGAGTCGGATTGACCACGGCTGGCCTTCTGGGGCCACCGGTGGAGGGTCATGCGGGGTTATCGGTGGGGTCAAATCACATCTTGCATTCCATATTTGTGATCCCGAAGTGTAGACAAAAATTTTGATGTGCCACAAGACATAGATTTTGAAATTTCCCGAACAGTCGTTTTTGACCACTTTTGACCTCCCGTTTGAGGGTCAAGGAGTCATTTGCCAGAGTGGGCTCATCGATTTTTAGAATTTAAGCTAAACGTTGAGTCTAGAACCGTTGAGACCAGGGTTTCGGGTAAATAACAGTGGTTTTTTTTACCATAGTTGTAAAAAACGGTTATTTATCATTTTTTACCACTGGGGGTCGGTGGTAAAAAAAAGGGGTAAAAAAAAGTGGTAAAAAATGGTTTGAAGAAAAACAGTCCTGACAAAATTATCTCACAATTTTTTAGTACAAAATCTCAACCCAACTCGGGTTGCGGGTCGGGTTAAGGGTCACACTGGTTGAATGATGATAAGAGCTTCACTGCCACTGAACCACTCACCACTCAAGACACGACAGTAGGGTACTATATTCCGGTTTTAATTCCAAATGATAACTTTGAATAAGGGTCAGGGAATAGGTGACAGCAAACATGAAAACAGAATAAGTACTTAAAAGTACAGTCATATTTCAATTTTAGCGCGATTTCTTATATCTTACCATTTTCTACCATTTTTTAACATTTTTTACCATTTTTACCCTTTTTTACCACTTTTTGTTATTTAACGTTACAAAATGTGCAAATCCGAAACACTGGTTGAGACCATGGTCGTACATTGTTTCGTGCAAATTTAAAAATTCCGTGTTATAGAGATGGCGCATTTTGGACTAAACTTAATAATATATTGTTAACCATAACTATTTTGTGATTAGTAATCACTGATTAGTCAAAGTTTATGAAGCTCCCTTGCTAAGTCCTGATTTATAATTCGGCTTTTGTGAATACTCATGATTGTATTTGCACTTTAATTGGACATATTTAATTTAAGCTGTTTCCTTACTATTGTTTTGATTGAACCGGGCGAGGGCCGGGTAAAAACAGGGAGCCTCTTCCTCTTCACCTTTGAATTATTGACCACATAAAGTGGCTTTACCAAGGGACCTTCGTGAACTTTGACTAATCACAAAATAGTTATGGTTTAATAGAAACTTAACTTGTTTCGTCGTTTTTAGAGCACACTCAGGCATACTCAGCGACGTTTTACTAGGATTTTCTTATTTCCGAATTTTTATGGGTTACAACTGATAATGATGTCATAAGCCATGTTTCAAACCACAGGCATCAAGGTACTTGAACATATATTATGAGTAGAAATTAGAAACATTAACGTTGTAACGGGTGATGGGTGATGCACATGAGACTACACTACTACAAGTAGTACGGGCATTAGAGTTCCCTATATAAATGTGTGTCAGGAAATAGGCCCCAGATCGGTTGGTAAAAGGTCAGATATCTCAGGAGCCCTTTGACCTACCGAGGTCAAATTAAGTTTGTTTGAAAGCCAATTGTATGGCCTACAATAATTTCAGCTGCTGGGAGGCCTAAGTGTATGGGAAGAGGGTTAAAACGACACGTCGAGGTAGTTTTTTGTGGTTTTTGGGTCAAAGGAATTGAAAAATTCAAAGTTTGAATTGTGGCGCATCGATGGGACCCCATTTAACGGTTTTTATGCGTCATTAATTTTTCGTGTACGTTTAGCCGTTTCCCCGCAATCTAGCGGCGAAGAATTTAGGGGGGGGGAGGGGCCTAAAAGCATATCCTTCGTTACGAACATTTTCCACCTTCTACTTGTTTATTTACATGGAAAATTTTGCTGTCATGGGAGTTTCACTCAGCCAAAAAACAAGGCAATGAATTTATTTGTATTATACTAATAATCGTGAAGTGTATGTTCGCCAATAAAAGTGTAAGCAAAAGGGCACATGTTGCCTTGCCAGCGATTATGACGAACTTGCACATAGTTGAAGTGACGCTCACTAAATACTGCTAGACCACCAACAATTGTCACCGGAGAGTTTTTTTTTATAAATTTGACATAAAGCAAGATGAAATGCTCTACCGCTACTACTGCGCATGGCCAGCTAACTACATCACGAGTTGTCGGAGTCCGTTACTTAAAGCAAGTTCAAGCAGGGCCTGAGCTTTTACTCAGGGGTTCAGTAAACCGAGAGAGTGAATTGCTTTTTTTGGTTGGAATTGAGATTGAGTCTGCCGGCTGCTAGACAAGCCTTCTCTGTTCCGAGAGAAGAGAGCAGAGAAGCAAGCTTGTGTAGCAGCGAGCAGGCTCAATCTCAATCCCAACCAAAATAAGCCATTCACTCTCGCGGCTTACTGAACCCATGAGTAGGCGTTGACCCTGTTTGTGCCAGCGTTAAGTAACGGACTCCGACAACTCGTGATGAAGATAGCTGGCCATGCACAGTACACACATGATTGGCAATTCACAACTACAATCCAGGAAATTGATTGAAACATGTCGATTGAGCAATTGTTCTCGGGTTAGTGGCAAATATACCATGCCGTAGGGATGGACACATACATATAATGATAGTTTGCATTAATTGTAAATGTGAATACTGCTACTTTTATTAGCCAACAAGCCCGCCCTAACGCGGAATCAGCAACTACATTTTCTACACATTTCTAGAGTACATGTGTCATCATACCTCAATCAACACCTTTATGGCTCATGCACTCTAGGAATGTGCAGAAAATGTAGTTTCTGATTCCGAGTTAGGGCGGGCTTGTTGGCTTGTATAAATAACAGCAATTCAAAATCTTAGTACATCAACAATCCTGAAAGGCAATTACCAAATATGATCCCTTCGGATGTATCATCCGCTCTTGCATCCTATCCTTTCCCAGCTGGATCATACAGGTGTACTGAAGCAGGAGAGACATCTAAGTCACACGGAAATTAATACTTCATTTTCATTGTCGAGTATCATTGTGGAGTACATAAAACACAGTAAGTGTATTAAATTATACCTTCAAAACTTCAACCAACTCCCCAAAGCTAGGATCCCAGTCCGTTATCCCAAGTGGTGCACTTCGAATTAGGTCATATATCTCTTTAACCATCCTATGAATGGCTTCTATATTTGCTGTCTGATTCTTGATTGCCGATAGTAAAGTAATGGCCCTCTCACTTAAGGTTACTGTTAATGATCGAGCTTTTCCGACAGCGTCCATGGCTTGTATTCTAAAACGTCACATCGAAAGAATGCAATGGGGGCTAATTAGTATCATTTAAGTATAAGCTATTATATTTATGTATAGATTTGTGTATTGTACCTTATATCAATACAGAATATAAGCTCAGGTTAAAGACCGAAACATAGCACAGTGATCTAGGAGACTTTAAAAAGGCTCAAAATTATTTGAGAACAAATTCTTGACTTATTTTTAACGCTGAGTTCGAGTTGTAAGGTACCTTGATGTTTGACCCGGGTCACCATTTAGATTCCATAAGAATCCGTGCTAATTTCTCGACGCTTTCTTATTGGCACATAGTGACTTTACAAGAAATTTATCAAGGAACTCGAATAGGAACAAGCTTCCAAAGTCGAACAAATAATTCTGGCAAAAATGAAGCGATACTCACCTTTGAAGCTTTAAATAAACTAGTATTGTATTATGGTGGCCCCACGGTACTATTATAAGTATTATTCCAGGTAAGTACATGGTCCAAAGTCCAAAGACGGAATCAAAAGTTATATGTAGTTACCTTGTGAAACTTTTATAGTGTGAGTACGGGTATAAAGGAGAACCGCGGGGTCAGCGTTGGAAAGGAAAGTAAGGTAGAAACGCGTAGAAAGGAGAAGAACGGGGTGTGTGTTGGATAGGAAATAATGTTAGAAACGGGAAATTACCGAGTGGAAGTTTTTAAGCGTAGGTAAGTGGAAATTGGAGAAGGAAGAATAAACGGGTTGAACTATAGGTATATCTAAATATATAATTGGGCTAGGTCCGACTATATATATTTATTTGTTTGTGTGTTTATTTATTTATTTGTACCTATGTATATATGCAAACATTTCTGTCAACAGCTGACAACGCCCGGAAACCGTTGTTGTTAGGATGCCTCGCTAATTGGTACTTTACCCGTTTTCCTCAGTACGTTGGTAGAAAATCATACTCGAACTAAACTGAAATGTTTGTCGTTAAATATTAAAGGTGCTGCTCAGCGGCTCGACTCGCAGTTACTTCCAAAAGGTACCCCCAGCATTGTGGGAGGCGTACGTTATACCTTAAACTGCACACGCGCGTACTATACATAGTATGACTTCCTTTCCTTTCTCTTATCGTTACTCTAATACGGTACGTAGTTGTTGATCACTTTTGTAATCCCATTGCCGATGCGAGATGATAGTGGGAATGCACAGTAAGAGGAAAACTGACCTTGTGGTCATTCTGGTGGCACTCTTAGGTATGTCCACACCAATAATGTTTTCGAAGGATTCAAGTTAGGCGGTCTTTGCACAAGGCAAACTCCTGAATATATGCTGTTTGGACGTGATTTAAATTACAAATGCATTTGATTTGTTGGCTTGGTTAATTGAAGTAATACGGATTATTTAGTCAGATTTTTCTCTAAATAGATATCAAAATTGCAGAAAATATTTTGCTTTGACTAGCCAACAAGCCCCGCGCTAACGCGGAATCAGCAACTACATTTTCTAAACCTTTCTAGCGTACGCGTGCCATAATATTTCAGTTCAATAAATTATCGACAATGTCACTTTTATATCCGGCATAGCTCATAACAACCGGAGCCAGCATACACAAACTCCTGCAACACGGGACTAATCACAACTCAGGCTCACGTTTGGCAGCTCACAATCACACGTCACAAATACAACTTAACTTAGTCACTAAACTTACTTACCTAGAACTTGCGAATTATGTACCGTATGTAGGTAAGATACCGATGAAGATGTACCGTAGGTAGGTAGGAATAATTAAGACAGAAAATCGAAAACGGGACGATGAAAGAACCTGTAACGTCTAGCATCCCAATTTTTAGGTACTTAATTTATTCGTTTAACTGTGTTGCTAACTTTATACTACCTTTAGGGTTAGGTAATCGATTTATTAACTAAACGAAATATTTGTACTAATTCGTTCCAAGCGTAGAGCCAAACTCGCTAAGCGGCGGAGCCGTGTGCGCAAGTATAAGACACGATCCGAAGGCGAGGTCTTGTATCTTATATTATCTTGTAACTTTTATCTTATACATACATTATCTGCCAGCACCCTTTTCTTATATAGTACAAGTAACGACGTCGCCTTCGGCTCCTGTCTTATACTTGCGCACGCGGCTCCGCCGGTTAGCGAGGCTG
Organism: Hypogastrura burkilli; assembly: GCA_034696285.1. Classification (NCBI taxonomy): domain Eukaryota; kingdom Metazoa; phylum Arthropoda; class Collembola; order Poduromorpha; family Hypogastruridae; genus Hypogastrura; species Hypogastrura burkilli. The sequence goes on from JAQFZY010001134.1 coordinate 14,271, forward strand.
GCTCTACGTTTCAAACGAACTTGTACAAAGATGGGATTTTGTAGTTAAGTACCTACTAATAATATAGGTAGACAAATATACTAACGTCTAACATAGTAGATTTAGGAATTTTATAGGAAGAAGCGTTGCCAATCTACTGATTGAAGTTGTACGACAGCGCACCGTTCGCGTTTTAAACGAACAAAAAGACCAATTGTATTCCGCAATCGAGATGTAGGAGGAACTGGAATTGCGGGCTCATTCAAAGTTTGGTTGTTGAATATCTGGTTAATTTTTTAATTAAGTGCACGTGAGAAAAGAACTTTGGTTCTGTGATGTATTAAAGTGATGAACTCATTCGGGCCGGTGTTGTTATGAGCTATGGCGGAAATAAAAGCGCAAACAATTTCCTTAAGGATTTCAGAAAATGTCAACACGATTCTAAAAAAATCCGTTGCTAGGAGCCATGTTTTTGGACCTTAAGGTACTGACCCCTTGACCCTAAAAATCCCATGTCATAACTTACTTCGGGTTGGGCATAACTTTTTGTTGGCGAGGTTTCGTTGGTTTAGGTTGAGAAATGCGGCCTGTAGGTTGATGACGGTGAAAACTATGTCATAGTATTAAATTGGTTAGATGACTGGGATTTATTTAAAAGAAAAGAGCCCTAGCAGAACGTGGTAGGACGGCCGCAATATCCGCAGATAATATAATCTTATTCCGGCCTGGCCTAAAATGAAGAAGAAAGCCGAAGACGGCTTTAGGCTTTTATGACTTCCGTGAAGGAAACCGTTCAAGCAGAATATACTGAAGGTTCTACGATGAAAAAAGTAATTACAAAATAAGATTTCACTAACTAAAATATCCGGTTCTTTTCGGTTCGGTTCAACATAGAGCCGGAACCGACACAATGGAACCGGACCGGAACCCGATTTTATTCGATTCCAATATTCGGAACCGGAACCGAACCGAGAAGCGGCTAGTCGGTTCGGTTCGGAACCGAATCGATTCGCGCCTTTCTTCACTATGAAGGCATGGTAGTTGTTTTTAATTCTATTATGTGCATTATAGTAAGTACTAATAATTCATAACAAGTGCTCTTACGAGCTCTTGCATGTCGCCCTACGTGCCAAACGAAATGACGAATCAGTGCCGTGAAACGAATCACTACAGTGAAATAAACCCCATTGTTTGCTAATGTATTTAAATTTCCCGCCAATTTAACGATTTTTAAAAACGGTTTGAAAGATATTAGTTATGTGTATTTTAGTGTATCCGAGTCCGTTGCTAACTCAAATTGACCACGGGCGATACTTGCAGGTCCCACCGTGATCGTGGGGTCACCTATAAGCCGGAAAACTAGTTTCTCAACTGTATTTATGATCCCAAGACCTATACGGTCATTTTGATATGTCACATGAAATGGTGTGGTCGGCATGGCCCCGGGTGACCTCTTCGAGTTCACCACGTGACCCCCATAAGTCAAAATCGGAAATTCATTCCTAGTATATGACCCTGCATGCCTTGGGGCATCCGAATCCGTTGCTACCTCGAATTCACCTCGGGCGATCCTTCCGGGGTCGTGGGGTCACCGGCAGTCCGGAAAACTGGTTTGACAACTATATTCATGATCCCCCGGCCCATACGGTCATTTTGATATGTCACATGACATTTTGTGGTCGGCATGGCCCCGTTGACATTCCGCGGTCACCGCTGACCACGGAGGGGTCAAGTCATTGGTCAAACCATCAAGTACCACTCATTATGCTATTCTGGTCAATTTGATATGCCACATGGCATGATCGAGTCGGATTGATCTCGATTGACTTTCCGGGGTCACCGGTGGGGGGTCATTAGTGGTCATCGGTGGGACCAAATCACGTGTTGTACTTATCCCATATTTTTGATCCCGAGGTGCATACTAAAATGTTGATGTGCCGCATGCCATAGTTTTGGAAATTTTCGTAAAAGGTTGTTTTTGACTACCTTTGACCCCCGCGGAAGGGGTCAAGGAGTCATTTGCCAAGAACGGGCATCGGGTTTCTAGAATCTACGCAAAAAGCTGAGTCTATCACCGTTGACCCCATGGTCCTACGTTCTTTCGCGCCAATTTACACATGCCCAGTGTTATAGAGATAGGGCGTTTTGGACTACGTATATTGTTAATGATAATGATGCTTAAATCAGGTAGGCGTTAAAGGTCATCGCTCATACCCAGGCTAGTGACATATCAACGGCAGGATAATAATATAGGGATGCCAAAATATATAACACTTTATATACCTTTTTGACCTAATCCGTGACCTCACGAGGTCTAAAAATGTATTTTTTGTATGATGCTCACAGATTTTGACGTTTTTTAGTGCGTTACGCATGCGTAATGGACCAAACCAAGTGTGTTCTAGTAAATACATACATAGTATAACAGTTCATAACAGAAGAGGCAAAACCAGGCAAAACGATAGAGGGAAACCTGTTCTCGACACTATTGCATGGAACTGAGATTTCGTAGGTATCTCAGTTCAGTTCATGAGTTAGTTTAGAGAGAGACCGTCTTCGAATTTTTTTTAAACTGACTAGCAGATATCAACTCCGTCATGAATAATGTGAAAAACGGAAATACCAGTTTAAGCCATAATTTCAACTATGTACTAAAACAACTTGCTCCAACTTCCAGCACATCTTTTCCTAATTTAATGACAAAAATATATTTTACTCTATATTACTCACCCGGATAAAGTAGACACTATGGTCAACGTGTGAGTGTTTATGAAGGACCTGTTGGCACCTGGGTTTACTATGACCTTATCACCAAACACCGTATGCAATTATTCATGTCTACTAACCATTACCACCCTCTCACAACACGGAGACCGTTAGACCACGAACCTTTAGTTTTGGCTGTACTAAGTCATAAGTCTGATTATATTTAGTTAGGTTGTATTTAAAAGCTTCAAGTGATGCTTGTGTTTGACTAAGCGATCGCTTGGCGTTTCGCGCCGAGGGTTAGGTTAGAAAATTGCACAATGCCCATATTTGTTGGTATTCAAGTTGGTAATGGTTGGTGATGGTTAGCAGGACCCAACCCACAATATAAACCGAACGAATAAGAATAACCTCGAGACGAGACTCAAATCCACAAGTGATTTTTGAATTCCGTCCGTGCATGTGCGTGCAGTAGTGCAGTTCATTCGGTTCGTTCCTTTTTCAAAGGAAGTTGTGAGTAGTGTCAGAGATCGGCGGCTCATTTCACTGTAATACTGAGTTGCGAGTTGTCTCATACATACGTGTATTTCCGCTGACCCCGATCTCCGACGCCCCCTTCAGGATCGTCCATAAGAGGTGTATGTGAAAAACATAATTTTTTCACCATCTGTACGGTTGAAGTAAGGGACAGCCCCCCCCCCACTAGGTCGCCTCCTATTATCGCCTCCAGCACGGCGCAGCGGCGTGTAACGTTAATCTAAACTGGCGCCTTCTCATTGTCGCCTCCTAGCTTACATAGTTCAGGGTAATTGTCGCCTTCTCATTGTCGCTTCTTAGCTAGCATGTTGCACGGCCGCGGTCGCCTT
>JAQFZY010001135.1:0-17814 GCA_034696285.1 Hypogastrura burkilli
TTTAGTAGCTTGAAGCTTTACTAGTTTAAATAGCTTTCTTTGACCGGATAAAGCTAGGTTAAATTGAAAAGCGAAAATTCCAATGAGTATTTTTTGTATCATAAAAAAAAGAAACGTAGAGGAAAGGCTCCGGTTTAACCGTACTAACGAATCGTTCCTAACAAGCCTGGACCCTACAGTTGAGTAGTGAGTCCCGGACCCTAAGTAAGAGTCCGAGTCTCGGCTTGAAGGTCCAAACCGAATAATGGTCCCGTCTGTTGACGTTGATGAAAAGGCTGAGTGAGAGTTGAGTGGGGCCTATTGCGTTTGAGTACATAGAAAGTAAGTCATGAGACTCCGGTAGGTACATATTCTACTATGTTGGCCTGGTGGAATGGAATAGTAGTAGCCTCACGTTGGGAGGCCCTCCAAAGGCCTCTTGTCTCCTTTGAAAGTTGGAGGGAAGTTAACTAGGCCCCTGTCCCTTACCTCAATCCCCGCCCTTTATCCCGCTCCCTTTCACTAAATTCAATTTCGGACTCCCCGATTCGATTCCCCTCCTCAAGGACCCTACTTTGTGTCCAACACAAGTTTAAATTCATTGAATTGATTAGGAGCTGGGCTGCTTTGTCTACGACGGAATGCCGGAGCCCCTTTCTCAAAAATCCACACCTTTGGCGGGACTTATTATTTTCCATAAGATGAATGGGGGGATTGGGGAGGGAGAGAGCATACATCATTCATCCGGATCTTCGGCCTAGTCAGAATTGCCCCTTGTCTCCGCCTGATGGAAAACTATTCCTCTCTCTAAAGAGCCTTTGACTCCTCCCGTCTCCTTTCACTACGCTCGGCTACTTAGCCCCTCAAGACTCTATCCTACGGTCTGTATGTGTAGTCCCTTTCAGGAGGATCTGATATCACGCTGCTTTCTCCTCCTTTCAAAGGGAAAAGATGAAGGATTCCGAACATAGACCGTCCACACGACGTGTCATGGGATGGGACCTCATTGAGGAATACAAATAATTGAACCATATTCTCTTCGAAGCATATTTTGCCGTTTCTGGATTTCTCCTTTCATATCAACGCACCTATACTTTTCAACATTTCCATTCAAGTATTGTAATTTATGAGCTGTACCTGTACGAAACGTTTCTGACACAATCGATACTATTGGCTTGCCTTATGAATAAAAATATAAATATTTTCCATTGTCCCGTTTTGCTTTATACAAAGTTCATAAGAAGAAACACTTATGCTAAATCAAAGAGCTACAAATATAAAATGAGCAATGTTTTGCATTGTAGATGTACCATACCATTTAATATTTTACCGAAAAACTTGTAAACGGTAAGTTAAATGATGAATTTGGTTAAAACTCGGTATATTTATAAATGAGGAATATTTAAATCATCACCAAGTAATTCGAAATCTCTCACCAATTCAATCAGATTTCCTCACCAGGGTCTTGAAATATTTCGAGTTCTAGCGTTTAAATTCCGTTAATTATTCTAAATTAAATGAGATTTCGCTTATACTAAGTTTGGCAAGATTTGGGAGTAATTTGAGGAAATTGGTGAAGAAATCTGTTTAAATTGGTAAGAAATTTCGAATTATTTGGTGACAATTTAAATGGCAGCCTTTATAAATAGATCTTGAGCTCTGGGGGCTTAGGACCATGTTTAGCAGCTTCTAGGCTCACAGCTGAAATACACAACGCTAGTTATGCGTTATGCGTGCTCAAATACGTCTAAATCGGGGTAGTGTTTTTTTTCGTTGGAGGTATGTGAAAGGATATGTGCGCGTATATCATAACTGAATACTTTCAGGAATTGTGTGCTTTTAAATATTGGACTTACGTACATTCTGTAAGGCGCCATGTATTTACTCAGTGAAAGCCTGGACTTTCCGTTAATACGGGTTACGCTTGCTATTTTGACTGATCGTGCCCCATTGAGGCCTTATATTATATCATAAATATCATTTTTTTTTAAATCTCTAGATGTCATATTGTAATTACAAATATGGACTGTGGTCTACGACATGAGCCGGGAGCTGACGAATCCGTTCCTTGGTCCCCAGTTCATCTTGAGTCCAAAGCCTTGTTTTGCCTGAATTAATCAATTGGATCCCTCCTAAGCCCTCAATCCGCTTCCGGGAGGCCCAGATGGAGGGCTCAGGAAATCCCTTGAGTTTGATTTAGAGGCCCCTTCCTTATTGACTGAATAAAAGAAATGGTTGAAAGCTATAAGTTAGCTCAAGATCCTGTTGTATAAATTGTGTGCCCTCGGGCTCGCCAGGCCTGATTCCAAGAGTCAATATTGAGAGGCCAACTTCCAGATTAAATAAAAGTTAGGGCCCCGTCGGACCGAGTCTAGATATATTTATATTGATCCATTTACCCGCCCACGCATCCTACCCTAATTTAAAAATCTAATCAAAGAAGGAAGACACGCAATTTTAATCTCCTTTGGTGAAATATCTCTTCCTCCCCCGCACATAAAATATCCGGCCTCCTCAAGTAAAAGCAATCATAAATTGTCTCTCAAGATTTAGTCTCTCCCCGTCCCAGTTGATGCCTGAGCATTATGCCCCAAACACAATGGCAGAATTGGTTTCGAGCCTTCCCTGAATATCTTTTATTACATGTATTACTCTCCAACATTAGGCCCCTTTTTAAGCCCTGGCTCCCCATTCAACTTTCCCTATCCCAAAATCAAATTTATGACCTAGTAAAAAATACAGAAGTGTAGGGACAGCGGGAGTCGTCAAGTTAGGCGGGAGCAGGGTAGGTACACGGATTTCCCAACTGGGACTTCCCTATCATGTTTTCATAACTCAAGGCCCCATACAAAATATGCATTCCATTCTCCCTCGCAAAACATAGATCTCTTTGGACACATTTAGTTTAGTAATAGGACCGCAACAAGGCCGGCCGTAATTTATTTTTGGATTTTCCTCCCATAAATACTTCAGGCGGAATAAAAAGGAGAAAGCATAGGACTATATTATGGAGTCTACATTCTGACTCAAAAGTTTGGATCAGCATCCCACAGCACTTTCTCCGCCAAATAAGTTCCCCGTTTTTCCCAATAAATAATTTAAGTACTCTCTCAGGGTTCTGCTGGAGAAAGTTGTTTTCTGAGCCCGAACCTACACGTAGGCCCTTTATTAAGTCCCACTAGAGTAGTGAAAGCTACGACATGTGTCAAAAGTCATCCATAAAAATTGTAAGTTCGGAGCTTTATAGGGAGGGCCCAGAATGGGATTGTGATAAAAATCAGGGACTTAAAGCTCTCGCCCGATTTTCTGGAGGTGTTTCAGGCGGGTTTAGCCCTTACCTATTTGTGAGCTCCGGAGTCCCCGTAATGAAGTGCTTGTACAAGTAAATTGGATTTCAGATCTAGCCCAAATCTCCTGGCCCCCGTCCTGTGTTGCCTATTGATTTAGTCATTTGGATTTGATGGTCTTCCTTTCATTTTATAATACGGACGGACTTTCCGCCGTTCCGGCCCATTTGTTCCCGCCTGAGACTTTGGGGACTCAATTGAAAAGTTGGATTGAATCCACTTGAGCGGGCCTTTCGGCCTTATCTTGGAGCTCCCGGGACTTTTGTATTGTACTATAAGGCCGCCTTTTGTTGTGGACAGGTGCGGGATCAGTTCATCAACGAGTTGCCCGTCTTTCCGGATGCGAATAAGCGGGCCTGGGTCAAGTACTCGCTGGAGACGGACACGGATGTAAATAGCTTTCGGAACGGGCGGCTCAAGCTGAAGTGTATTGCGAGCGTCTACTCCATTTACACGCGGATGGCCGAGATACAGATCGACGAGGAGAAGCCCCGCTCAGCCTCCGTGCTAGGAACTATAGACTCACAGGGGAAACAAGTCTCGTCAAATACTCAAGGTTAGTCGAGGCTCCTTTTCTTTATGCATTTATTCCCACCTTTCATCTTGGGCGCCCTTCGGTTCGAACTAAATCCAAATCAACCCAATTCGCAAAAGACAATCAGCACCGAAGGGTCTCTATGATGCACTTTCATGCTGAATTGGGAAAACAGCCGTTGAAAAATTGCGTGTTTGTAACCGGATTTCAAGACTTGATCTTAAAGTAACATAGCATTGCTGTGGACTTTAGACCCTGTGTACAGGCATTCGGAAAACTGGGATCACAGCTGACATTTCTTAACTAATTTAAAAAAAGAAAACTTTACGAAATATTTCATGCCTTAATAGCGTAGGATTAACAAACCGTACGTAATTCAGTGCTCAACTAGTCAAATTTTGGTCCAAAGAATTTAGATAAATAATGATTATTTTAATTACCTAATTAATTAGTCAGTTTAGAATATTAAATCACTTAATTTTGAAATCTCTACAAGTACCATAGAATTATACCGTTTGTATGAGCTGTGCTGCTCATCATTCTATACCATGACAGTAAATTGCAGGTCGTGTACTAATTTTCTGTATGCCAGTACACTTAGTCCAAAGTCCACGGCAATTCTACCTTAAAATTAAACTTTAGATAGGTTTTGGTACCAAAGAATTTCGAGTTCATGTTTGCGCCTAGTGTCGAATTTTGTGAAAAGTAAAAACGGTCAGAATTTTTACAAAATGATCCAATACAACTTTGCCAGTGCATCAGGAAAAAGTAATTAGTAGTTTTTCTCTGATACTCTGTTGCAGCATTCTGTAATTGTTTGTGTCCGATTAATGCATACGTTATATTATACTGTTTAACGTAGCTGTCAAAGTTTCTCAAAATAATTCATTTTCTATACAGCAATTAATATTTATTTTCACGGTTAATCAGTTGATCACTAATCACACAGATGAACTGTTGAAAGCTGACACACTAATTTCTAGATAATGAAGTAAAACTAACCACAATTCCGCTATATCCAACAGTTGTACTAAGTAGGTAATATAATCAAGTTCCCATATGATTACCATCACGGTTGCTGAATTGTTTTCAAATAATGTCTTTTGAGGTCACTCAAATCCGCAATAATAGGTTTAATCCGTAACTCCATACCAAAGACTAAAACCTACGCTACAGCCGGTATAAACAAATTCACGAGACTCACATTAGTCGGGGCACTTTGACCTCATAAGAGTACACGCGAGCTAACAGCGTAGGTTGAGGATATGCTATGATTAAATTACTTCGACAGAATAGCTGTAATTTAGGCTGGAGCTCGACCGACCGACTTTTTGAAAATAGATATTGTCCGCTGTCCGCATTTGAGTCCACGTTGGATCCCCGTTCTTGACAGTAACAGATCCCTGAAATGTTTATGCAAATGCCTTCCGCCTCCTTCCCCCAACTCTTCGAATATTTCCCTTCGTTTTCCTCCATTTCCGAATTCTTGCTGAGAATCATATTTGGTCAACTTTCATCTCCCGCCTCCCCATATTGGTCCGTATCTGACGTCCAGAATTTGGGAGGGCCGGGTGGACTTCCCTAATGTTATCTGTGACACACTAACGTTTATCGATCAGAAGGCTGGCGGAGGACGGAGGGCAAGAAAGAAACAGTCCGGGGAAACTTTTCCCATTTCAATGCAGATCATCCATCTCACATCATGTCGATGTCCACATTTACTCCCTTTATAACTTTCCTTTCTCTGGCTCTCGGTTTCGGCCTGTCCTCAACTTTCCCCTCAAAAATTCATTTTATTATACTTTTCCTCTTCGGCATTCTTCCTCTGTCCCAGATTTGACTTCCGTTCCTGACATTTCCCCCTGGTTCTCTTCTCTGATGATTTTGAAATGTCTCTGACATTCTCTCCCCTCAGAGTGCCCCGGCAAGACCATTGACTCAAACTTTTCCCTCCACTTTCTCCTATTTCCTATCTGACAGAAACAGTTAGCGGGAGTTCTTTGGGAAGGAAGGTGGAGGATATTGCGGGCATTTGCAATGGAAAGGCGGAGTCGGATACAAGCCGCCTTTGTAAAATATGAACTTCCATACAGAACTGGGTTATGTCAAAATACTTTGACGGTTACCTTCCTTTCCGACCTAAGGCGGCATGCATACAGTTACTGGGTGCCCGCCGTCAATACAGCAGATATTTTCACAGAAATATCTATACTAACAACTGCTACAGTAGGCAGACGAAAGCAACAATAGTTTTAAACATTACCTATGATCAACGTAAAACAGACGCCTTTCATATTTTAGTCAGTTTGGCACAATTCAAGCGTAATTGGTTAAGGCTTGTAAAAATAACGCTACCCAAAAATATACATGAATTTTTATCATAAATATTTAAACAAACTGACACCAAGTAAGGTAAAATAGTTGTTTTTTGTATTTATCTAGACCTAACCGGTTATGCTAATCACGGCATATATTAGCCCAATATGGTTTATAGAACTATTATTACCCCCAACAAACGCAGTTTACTCTGCAACATCGAGTTTACGGCATCATATTTAGTTAACCACTTCAGGACCTGTACTGTACGCAGTTTATAATGTTAATCGTAGACTTAAATTGAATCCAAAATTCGATTATAAATATGTACGAATGCGTTGGAAACGTAGAGACAATTTCGGGAAAAAGGCAAGAGCCAAAGGTGACGTCATTACTAGCACTAGTATAGTTTGATTTGAGCTGAAATATATCATTTGAGCTCAATGTAGATTGAATATGTAGCTATGTACTACGTATGTATTTAGTAATTATGAAGCTACATATTTATGTATAGGGAGCGTGGGCTTAGGAATATTGTTTAAACCGCAGGCTCCGACCTCGTACTGTGCTCCTAGTAATCAAAGTACTGACTCCTGTTCTTTTGGTACCGCAGGTAACGGCGGGACCCCCGGGAGCCCCAATGAAGCTTCCGGCACCTCGTCCACCGTCACCTTCTCTTCTGTCCAAGTCCTCCTGATCCTGGCCCTAGCCCTCCACGTCCTGACCATGCTCTCAGTCCCAGGTCCCCAAACGTCAGTCCCTCCCCAAAGTGTTGTGGTCCGAAGCCGGCGGGAGAGATAGTGTACTCTGCCAGCCCAAACTTTAAAAACTAATCACTGTCACCCCTCAACTCCGGGACTCATGATGTTCGTTAATTTTCCGGGGGAGCCTAAAAAGAATGGGGACCCAAAAAACTAACTATTCAACTCTAACACTTGACACTCGACTTCCTCCTCCTCAACCTCATTTCTCTCCTAATTCCCTCCTGTCATCAAAGGGTGGGCCTCCGAAATGAGTTGTGAAAGTGGATGAGAAGGCGGGAAACGAGGAGGAGGCCGGGGCGGGGTCCTCAACCCTAAGTATGGAGATATGGTGCCAAGGGAGAGAGGGACTCAAAAGTATCCAACTTTCACCGAATCCAGTCCCATGGGTTTTTATATGTACTCAGTGCAAAAGTTAGCTATGTATGTAAACAGATTTTTGAGGTAGGGCGAAGGGCACGTGGAACCTTAGGATAGCTATGCAGGCTGAGTAAAGTAACTAATTATCGGGTTGGAGGCTCTAGACCTCTTTATACAGAGAATTAAGGGGAACTGTGCCCACGTATTTTGAGAGGTGGGTACCTCAGCCCCGAAGTGTGTGTGTTCTGTATGTACATATATTCTTGTAAGTCTCCAAGCTCATTACGGGAGTTTAACAAGGGGGCCCTAAGTGAAAACCACGACAGAGTTCTGTCGGAGTCAAAATTCATCAGCTAAAAGCTACAATTCCTCTTCATATTTGTCATACTTTGAGAAACTTAGGTAAAGTGAATTGAACCGAATTTGGCTTTACCTGTGCAAAGCAAACAACTCAAAAGTTTTGTGCATTTTTCCGATTTCCTGTATGGAGGACAAATATACATAAATCCGCCGGTTAACTTTCCGTGGAGAAAGCGGTGCAAGTCCCGGCAAAGCCAACTCCACGCCAAATAATGAAGGAGCGGTGTATTCATATAATTAAAGGCCCAAGTACTTACCGTAAGTTCAAGTACCGTTGAGCCCGAGAATCTGGCCGGAATGGTGATGATAATGTTTTGGGCTGAAGTGTGATCCGGCTCTCGACAGGCCCAACATCCCAGGCCTGACTCTACTGGAGCCTGGCTAATTTGTATACATGGGACGTAGCTTAAGCCCAGCTTCGGCTAACATCCTTGGATCCAACTCAGGAGTGACGCGTAAATGGAGTGAATGACAATGAGTGAACAGTGAATTCCCTACATAAGCTACACGGACCTCAATGTGATTTTTAGTGTTAATCCCTTCGTTCTCAATTACAAAGTGAAGGCTTGGGTTGCGGAACTTCCAGGCTCTCTCTCTACATTTAGTAATTCTCCATATTGCGGCTGAAGATTCTAAAATATTTTTTATAGGAAGGCTAAATTCTGAAATTGGGCGTCTGAGTTGTCTGTAATTGGAATAATAATAAGTTAGTTGTAGTTTGCAGTTATGTACTAAACTGGAGTTATTGTATTTGTGAAGAGGAGACCTATTCGTAAAACCCCGAACCGGTTGATAACCATATGAGATAATGCTGTACGTTACGTAACCTATATGTGTGTATCTGTAATACAGTACAATGCTAATTTAAGGTATGAACAAATAAAATTGATATTATTATGTCGTATTTAACAAGTCCGGGTGTGGATCGCGTTTTATTGAAAGCTGGACAGAATATATACAGGAGGTTAGAGGTTATGTCCTTTATAATCGTAAGCATTGAAATTAATTAAAAACTAAAATGAACAGATGTGAGATATGATATTGAAGACATACATACTTTTTTGACTTCGAGTATTTTGTGTATTCCATTGCATGTTAAGTTACGCCATTTGATAGAGCATACATTCTAGCTAAGTGATTTAGCGCCAACTTTCAGCACCAGGTTTGTCAAACTAAACTTTGGCTAGGTTTTGCGAACTAGGATAAAATTAAAACGAAGATCTGAGTAAAGGTTCCGAGTTTTATTAAGAGATATTTGCCTAAGGATAATTTGGGATTTGTATTTAATAATAACCTGGTCGTAGTTCAATGCGATAAAAATACATGGTCCAAATACGAATACTAACCCAACCTGAAACATTTACAGCCAATATTGGACATATTCAGAAACTGTGTATTTTGATAGATAGATACAGTCCTAGATGCAATGGACTTCTCCTGTTTCTCTATCCCAAACTGCAGGATGAGTATCTCCATGCCCAATCACTTTCCCTTCTCCCTTTGGCATGATAAATGAGTTTCGTTTTGAGGACTGAGCCCTAGTCACTCAACTCAAATAGAAACTTGTAGAGGAGCCTATAATAGATTGAATAATACAAAACACCTTTTCTCCCCCACAATGGATACTCGGCCCATTCTGAGAGGACTTTCTCCTGGAGGATCCTCCAGAACAGACAGAACAGAGCCAGAGCCTAACGACAAATAGGGAAGAACAGAGAGAGGAACTGTTTGAGTTTCAATGTGTAGGACTTGATTGGTTTCTAGCTCTCCGACTGAGGCATGTCTGTCGTAGTCCAATTTCCACTTCAGGCTCCGCCTTTCACGGGATCCAGCACTGCTTAGAATTTTAATTTTACAATATCTCCTAATTATTATTTTCCGTAAGTTAGTACAATCAAAGAATATGCAAAAACTCCCTTGAAATTCTGCCTTGGTCCATCCGCGTAAATAAGCCTAGCCTTGAGGCCCCGACATAGGCTTTCCCATTGTTAGGTAGGGATTTATGAGAAATTCGAGCGGATTAATGGACGGAAAGACCAGGCCAGGACGTTCGTTATAAAAGAATGAAGAGGGAGCTGGACCTGGATGACTGATGAGACGAAGATGGAGCTTGGCCGAAGTGGTCTGGTTTGACATACACACAAATTATGCTGAGCTCTACTATAGGCACACGATCCGTATTAGGTCCACTGAATTGAATTTCAAAAAATAAAGGACAGAGAGGGATTGAATGGGGGAGGCCTTCAGCCGCTCGGGAATCACACACGGCACCGTACGTACACCTACACACAGGTCCGTTTCCTTTGACTATAAGCACTCCCGGATTTCAGGACACTGACAACAATTGAGAACGGAGATTAGGGCTCAGGGCCTGGTTCCTTATTTCTTTAGGCGGGAGAGCTGAGCCCGTTGGGTGGACGATAGGAAATTGGGAGAGAGTCTCATTTTTAGAAGTCTAAGAAATCTTTCGGAAAGGGCAGATCCCTATCACCAACTGAGGGAATAGACAATCGTATGAGGCTCAGGAGGTCTTCTCCTTGTTTCCCCTTGAAGTTCCGTCGTGCCGTATGGTTGGGTGATTGGGTCAGGCTCGGTCCCTTTGTCGTCAGATAGAAGAGAAAGCAAGAGAAAGTAGTACGGCAAAGTGGGGAAATAGAATTTCCTTCTGTGCCTCAGTCTGCCGACATCACTTTTGGGGATAGAAATATAAACATATTTGGAGAACACATTTCATTTAGGAGTATATCCTAAATTAGGTAACAGCTACGACAACACCGAGTAATAAAATCATTAATTAATTTTAAACTAATTTTAATTAAAATTCTACAGCCTTCGTCATCTGTCATCATTTATTTTTTTTATACGAGACTCAACAAAATGCTGTCGTCTTCCTGTGTATGTACTAACTCTAAAAGAAACCTTTGTAAATCCAATGAAACATAATATGCACTAGACTAGAGAGAGAGAGACTAGACAAACAAATCTAGCCTGACTTAACCACTAGCATATGCTTGTGAGCAATCCCTTCTGACAAATAAATTTGAATAGATATTTTAAATTCAAGTTAACCTCTTACTCTAGTGACATGTAACAGTAATTTAAGGGATATATACGAGATGTAACAGTTCAAAATACAAAATTTGCTACGAATTAAAGAAAACGTACAAAGGAAACGAGTACTAATATCTGTAATTAATCAATAAATGGGTTTCTTCAAAATTCTTCAATTGCCAGTTAAATGGGATATAATACGCATGCATATTTCAAAATTTGGAGTTCAGTTCTCTGAAATTTTGATATTCTACTAACGACAAGAAATATTTAGCCTTAAGTGAAGACTCAATTCTAAAAAACAGACTAGAGTAAAAATACGATCAGGTTGAGAGCTGGCTCCTAACTACCTCGTGCCCGGTATGGCAACCTAAGCCGACCTACTCGGTTTCCCCGTAGTAAGGGCTTGGCAAAGTCACAACATCAGTGAAAATGAACTTTAAATGTCTTTTCCTCTCCCTTCTCCCGAGATGGATCACTTTCTGGCCCCTGCCCTCCTTGTCAACACGGGAGCATTAGTATTTCCCAGAGCCATCATTTCATTCCGTTCCATTTCAGAGATGAAGGGGAAGCGGGAGTGAGGTGAGAATAAATGGGAAATATTAGGGTTGCCCCAGCCAAGTCCCTCCTACTCCGCTGGAACCTGGCACACCCTGCACCCTCCACATCAGCCAGCCTCAAAATGATCAAACACGGAAAGAATTGTGAATTCTGGGGCTGGCTGACCAGAATGCCCAATTTCCCCAAAAAGGAAAATTATTACTCTGTGCCAGCCAGGGAGGAGGAAGGATACTTGGATGTCCAGGCCCACCCAGAGCCTTCCTCACCTACATTCACTGCATAAAAATCATCTCATCACAAACACATTATCTGGGCTCCCGAGCCCGAGGATCGGCCAGAATTTACAATTTTGGGCCTGGCCCCAAATGCTACATGATTCCCTAAGTCCCACTTTCACTTTCAGCCGCGGGATCATCACTCCCGGCCGGGCAGGGGCAGGAAATTTAATAAATTTATGGATTCGGCGGTTGGCGTGATTACTGAGTTCGAACTCCGGGCCGAGTATTGTCCCTCCACCCAGTTTAGGCCTGAGTAAATAGCCGAGAGAGGAGCGGAGGCATATTTAATAATTTCCTTTCCACCGGATGCTCTACTGTGGTCTGGCCTCGGCCTCGTATGGCCGATGTGCAAAAAGAGCCCCGGCCCTCCTAATATACTTTACGATCCGGCCAACTGACGGCGGCCTGGAGTCAGTCCATGCCCAATGTGTGTATAATAAACATTTGAGTGGGTAATAATAATCGTATTGCTTCGCTTCCCGATGCGGTTTTCAAAGGGAACTGGGAAATAAGTGAGTCGGATGAAAGGCATCTCTATCTGGCACCAGTAATGTAGTGGAGGGCCTTGGAGCCGACTGTTCAATGATAGGTCCGCCTGCAGTTTCCATTATTATTAGGAGGGCGGAATGGAACATCCTGGCTAAGGGAAAGGACGGGAGAAAGCGGCGGCAGTATGCTTTTCCTCCAGCCTAAAAGTTAGCAACAGATAAGCCTGGAGAACAAATGCCTAATCTATTCATCTCAGGTTCAAATGTACATGTTACCGCAGCTATGTATCCTACTAGTTTCGACGACTTAATACCACACGGGGAAGATTTATATAAATCATATCTAACATATAATTAAGGATTTAAAATCACCGGTAATTTTAGAATATTTTACTTATAGTATGCAGCCACCTAATTATTTTTTCCCCGTAAGAATGCAAGCTTTTACCGGAAAATATAAACTCCAAGTACCTAACTCACTTGTATTCGGATCGAATTTGGTCCTTGGTTACATGACATTAGAATAAATATTTCGGAAAATGCATCTCCCGATCTGTTTATTCATTTATATTATTTTAGATGTCATTTCTAAGGATCCCACCGTAAAATAAACAGCACCGTTCGAAAGAGTATACATTTTTTTGCTTTTGAGTTAACCTTTAGTGAGAAGTAAAATAGGCAATGGACTTCAATATTACTTGCACTTAGCACTGATTCAATACAAATTCCCATCAAGACCAATAATTATGCATGCTGTCTGATTCCCTCGACAACCTGCAACCCGGAATATTTTTCCAATAGCGGGAACATAAGTACATACTTACCAATGTTAACGTAGAAGCTGCTCCACGGCTTTCTGAGCCAAGGATAAAGCATTTTAGTGTGGCAGTGACTGGACGTGCTGGAGCTCATAGCAGAGCGCCGGAACGGCGTGTTGCATTAATAAACGAATAATTAAATCCTACCAGCAGAATATCAATGAGACTTCAGCTTATATTTACATAACGCTACATATTATGCTGCTTCATAGGTTATTGTTATAGCCATATATTGGTTACCATTTTGGTTGGTCTACTTTTCCTAAATCCAGTATGCTTGGCTTGAACTCTACCATTGGGATCGTTTATAGGTTGTAGTTTTTGAGGACAATTTCAAGGTTAATTGCTCATGATAAATCCGGCTGCAGGCAGAATCTGACAAATTTAAATTTCTCTGTGGCTGGTTTGTAAATTAAATTGGTTCTAGGGCCCATTATACCGGTTTCTTCTAAGCCAGCTTCAGTCCTTGGAAGAATATAATTTTGGGAGTTGCACTGAGCTGATGTTTTACATTGTCCTTCAAATGACTTATGTCTTGAAGCCGTAGATTTATTATGCTCTTCCAGCCTTGGTGTCCAAAATCCAAAATGACAGGTTTAAATCAAACTGTCAACCCTCTCAGCCAGCTGTTCCTAGAGTACAGAGTCATTCCTTGGACTCAAATTGTGAACTTAAACATAATTCTCCAATATAGTTTACATCACTCCCTTTATGAATGGTACATAGGAGCTCGTACCAGGCACCAGCCGTGGCCTAAGTTTCCATTTTCAAAATCAAATCAAGTCCGCAGTTCATATGACGAATGAATCTTTTTTCAGTATGCCTGCACATCCAGTGATATTTATGGACCAGTATACCAGTTGCCCCCAGTAAGTGGAACGAGCCCTACTCCATTTTCCCCTGATACAAAAAAGATGGTCCGGGAGAAGTTGTGTGACGTCCAGTAAGTATCTAATACAGAGCCTGTCATACATATTTTAGATAGATTGTTTTCCGCCGAACAATGGACAAATATATGGGGAGTCGGAGAAGTTTAGCCTTGACTGGAAGGGATATAGGGTCCAGAATGAAATATAGTTTTGGGCCGGGAGGAAAGTTCTTGGTTAGTGGGACCCTTTTTAGCAACTTTTAGTGAGTGAGGAATGGGCCCTTTCCCGCTGAATAAAGCCTGTTTATGGCAGTCCACTAAAATCGGGGCTAGGAGCAGTCTAATATTATGCACAAACTTTTCCCCAACCCCCTTCCCTACTGTAGTTCCTGGATTATTTGTAATGGGCACTTCCGTTAACTTTAGATTTGGGGGCTCCTGCTTGGGGAAACTGGGGAACTTGTCAACGCAAGAAGTGCACCCTTGCAATAAAGTTTCCCCTAAAACTCTTCTCATGTTCCATTGTATCCGAAGTACACGGGGAATCGTGTGAGCACTTCATTTAGGAACTACGGCAGCTGTACCCCTACCGTAGTAGGTATAGGTAGACCTGCCTAAATAAAGAGCACTTCTATTGGGTCTTGAGTATCTCCACCGCAAAGGCTAACTTAGTGATTATTTGAGTAAACGAGATGCTGTAAATGAGCGTAGCAGACTGTGACATTTGATTTAGGACCATAGAAGGAAATAACAAATACTACTCAGGAACAGTAAAAGACATTGGGTGAAAGGCGCTCTGGTATATGCCCGTCGACAACGGAGGTTTGCGTATTAAAACACCACGTGTGACGAATACTGCCTCCGAAGTATAATTAAACCTCAGAAATCAAAGTGCTCCACATAATTTCTTGCACCTCCTTTGATGGAATTTAAACACATGTAGCTGGAAACACCCCCAGGTCGGATCCATACTATGAATCCACACGGAAACTAGTAAACATAATCCAGTTCATGTTCTTGTCAATGCCTAAGCAATGGATCGATCGCTTTGCCTTAAGGAACGAAGTGATTTTTAGTCGAGCAACCTATGGAATCATGGAATCCTCCTTTTGGCCCATCCTGCTATTTGAGAGACAAAACGTCGTAAGTTACAGGCATTTAACATAAAAATGCAGTTTTAGAAATACGCTGGAACTGGACTAATGGAGAAATGGGGACTAAATGTGTTGCGTTCAGAGCCTTGACGTACCAAAGCTGAAATCAAAGAAACGGAAACGCTTAAAAAGTACAAAATTCACTAATAAGGAGATTGACATAGTATGGCGACTTTGAAACTCATGACTAATCTAACCAATATAATATTATGACATAGTTTTCACCTTCATCAACATACAGGCCGCATTTCTAAACCTACACCAACGAAACTTCGCCAACATAAAAAATAATGCCCAATACGAAGTCCAAGATATGACATGGGATTTTTAGGGTCAAGGGGTCAGGACATGGCTCATAGC
Organism: Hypogastrura burkilli; assembly: GCA_034696285.1. Classification (NCBI taxonomy): domain Eukaryota; kingdom Metazoa; phylum Arthropoda; class Collembola; order Poduromorpha; family Hypogastruridae; genus Hypogastrura; species Hypogastrura burkilli. Next base: position 15,237 of record JAQFZY010001135.1, read on the forward strand.
AATGAATTTTTTTTAGAATTGTGTTGACATTTTATGAAATCCTCAAGGAAATTGTTTACATTTTTATATCCGCCATAGCCGATACCAACAGAAGCAGGATTATAATCCTTAAATCCAACAAGCATGTACCTAAACACAAACGTATGTGCCCAGCTTCACCTTTGTCACACGTCACGGATCACGACTTCAGTCACTCACTAAAATTTAACTAATTATTGCAACTGTAATAAATAATATAACTATTATTATTTAAGGTTGCATACTGCAACTGCGTCTACTACTATTGATAGTATGTATGCAAGTAACTTTTTTTAACCTGCAGGAGGGTAGACCATACCATTTGAATAATTATCTGTGCTACATAGTATACAAATAAAGAATAAGTACCGAGACATATTTTTAAAAAGAATAGTATAAACAAAACCTGAACACAGGTTTCGTTGTCTATGTTGATGAAATACTGATTAGATGTATTTAATGTATGCAGTAATGTAAGCTATATGGAGGGGCAGCGAAGTAAAGGAATTTGCTGGAGAAGTTTAGTGGAGACCTTTAGTTTAATAGCAGGGGACGAAAATCATTTTAGTGGACAACGTCAGCACTTGAGACTTTTAGCAAATTAGCAGGTCAAAAGTATATTATTAGTGGAGGCGTTAAATGTAGGCCTTATTTAAACGGTCATGGTTGCCTGGGCTGAAGTGTTTCATAACTCAAGAATTGACTTCTCCTGTGCGTATGCCGTTTAAAAAAGACTTTTCGCGCGGAAACGGTAATTTTTATATTTCATGCACCACGGCATACTCCCTGTATAAAGCGCTTAGGCTTATGCTTACAATTCTTCTGATTGACAAAATTACCGAACTAGTATAAGACACGAGCCGAAGGCGAGGTCGTTACTTGTAACTCACAAATATTCTGACTAATGGGTCTGTTTAGTGATGAAACGCATTTACATTGCCTAAAAATTAATCCTAATTGTCGTCATTTATTGTAGTTGTTTGTAGCTTATCAAGCAATCTTTAGAGCCTAGACTGGTCGATTTTCAACAAAATGGGAATCTTTTGTCTCAAAAAGGAACGTATCTTTGGATTTTGAAATTCGCCGCTAGCAAATACGGTTCCGTTCCTAGCCCTAAAGGTATTGTATAGACTGTTTCTGTACAATATCAGCAGTGGTATGATTTGGTCAAAATATGTAAGCAAGTTTTATATGAAAAAGTTTACATAGATTTCATAAATGCTAAATGTACTAACCAATTGGATATGCTTCTATGAGTTTGGGGATCTGGGAAGGGAATTTTCGAGTTTGCCTCAGAACCAAATCTGTCGCAATAACGCTCACAATGATGCTCCAGTAAAGTGCAAGAAAACTGTTGTGCTTATTTTGAATCTCAGCGCAATACATAATTACGTTTATAGTTAAATTTAATAAAGATATCCTCAAGCTATGAAGTAGTTGTAGAGGTATAATATAAACTCAGCCTTTGTAACCTAACAAAACCTAAGTTTATAGCAATATTCTCCTTACCTAAGTCAACTAGATCCTAGTCAACTAAATAGATAATCGACGACATAACTAGTAAAGGGAAAATATTCTCCAGACTAAGTAGTCTCGGATTGGAGTCTTCTCGTATTCCACCTAATTCCATTCTTCAGAATTCCCGGTTTCCATTTCTGATATGAAGAGATGAGCTTTGGAAGAGGGACACAATGAAGGGGAGGGGGAACCTGATCCCAAAATTACTCACACTCAGCCGGAACTTGATCCATGTATAACTATGGAGATTGGAATCCAGGAACTGAAGAGGAGAAAGTAATTAGGTTTCCACCTTTCCCTGCCTTCCTGGGAATAGTAATTAGACCCTCTCTGCTGTCACTCCGCCGCCTTTTGTGACAGTTTATGAGTTTTGCGTCCCCTGATTTGGGATTGAGTGGAGGGCCCGGTCCCGAGTCAGGAGTAATTATAAACTTCGTCTAACACGGGTTCTGCTCATATGGATACGGATTCCATTTCTATAGATCTGGGATCCGGGCTGAACAAGGGCCTGTCAAAAGAGATTACCTCAACATCAGTGGCTTTCCCTCCTAACTTCTCAAGGGTTCAGGATTAGGAGTAATAACGTGAAATTCACGTAAACGGGAATGGCTGCCCATCTCATCTGTCATCCTATTCCGCGTTCTACTATACATCATACTGAACCTACTCATTCTATTGGATGAATTTTTACCTTCCTTTTAATTAATGAAGGAAACGGCAGTGCCGCTCGTGACACAACTCGCCTCATAATTCGAAAGTAGGCTTCTGTGCAGTAGATTACGAAATAAAGCGTGCCAATATTTTATATTCTTTCCAACTGACACTTTTTTTTACAATGCGATATGTCAAAATAACATTAAAATTAAATATTTGGGTAAAAAGGGTGGGCACTGCGTATTTAACTTTGATTTTGAAGTAATTTTATGCATCGCATTGTAATAAGAATTGCACCAGCGAAAGGAGTACAAAATTCTGCTTCAGAGCCAAGCTGTACCAAAAAGTGAAATAATGGATATGAAATACTATTTTTAATTGATTGAAT